>RJWJ010001173.1:0-145522 GCA_004363605.1 Indri indri
AAAGAAAGAAAGAAAGAAAGAAAGAAAGAAAGAAAGAAAGAAAGAAAGAAAGAAAGAAAGAAAGAAAGAAAAATGGATTTACATTTACTTTAATATAAATACAGATAGCTACATACAGAAATATTTATAGATATGTGACTATATATATATAATATTTTTATGTGGGTTTGCATACACACATATATTTCATTGCTCTCTCAGCAGAGAATGCCTAGAAGCTATGACACCCCAGTAGCAAAGAGCGCACCTAGTGCCCAGATCTTGGTTTCTAACACCATTTTCCAATAAAAGGAATCAGTGCTTCTTTGAGAAATGACTGATGCTGAGGCTGGGGCATAAAATATACAAGATAAGCCTGGAGCATGCATGTTATAATGCCAAAAAGTAAGGAAGTGCTCAAAAAAATTTTAATTAATTTACAATTCAAAAACCTATCTTGGCCAGGCAGGCGTGGTGGCTCACGCCTGTAATCCTACCACTCTGGGAGGCTGAGGCGGGTGGATCGTTTGAGCTAGGAGTTCGAGACCAGCCTGAGCAAGAGCGAGACCCCGTCTCTACTAAAAATAGAAATAAATTAGCTGGACAACTAAATATATATATATATATATATAAATTAGCCGGGCATGGTGGCACATGCCTGTAGTCCCAGCTACTCAGGAGGCTGAGGCAGGAGGATGGCTTGAGCCCAGGAGTTTGAGGTTGCTGTGAGCCAGGCTGATGCCATGGCACTCTAGCCCTGGCAACACAGCGAGACTCTGTCTCAAAAGAAAAAAAAACCTATCTTGATGGGAGTATATCTAAGGGACACAGGAGAAAACTAAAAGAACTCCAAATGGCCAAGCTCCAAATGACAAATGACAAAAAGATAAACAAATCTGAGCAACAAAATAAAGTTGGATTGGATTATAACTTCAAGTATAAGTACCCATGAGTCCACACTGATGTAAATCAATTGTTAAATAAACAGGTAAATACATAAATGAGAAGAGACAAATTTCCCTTGAAGAAGAAATCCAAATAATTTGTGTAGATATACTGCACTCAAGCAGGGAGCATAGCGCCCCACTCCTTAAGTATAGGCTCCACATAGTGACTTTCTTCCATAAGGTACAGTGTGGAAAAAAGATAAAAAGAGTGACTTTACAGTGGAGAAAACTGACTAACACTACATCGGCCAAGTGATCAAGGTCAATATCAACAGTGACAAATTGTGTTGGTTATATGTACACTTGTTTTAAGGCATGAGAAGAGCACTTTACTTCTGTGGGTTTCCACACAAAAATCCATAACCCCAGTGTAATTATGAAAAAATTTTTAAAATCCAATATAGGGCATCCTACACATTATCTGAGTAATACTCCTTAAAACTGTCAAGATCATCAAAAAACAAGAGAAGTCCAAGAAAGTGTCTCAGCCAAGAGGAGCCTAAGGAGACATAACTATTAAATGTAATGTAGTGTCCTGGATGGGATCCCAGAACAAAAAAGGACATTAAGTAAAAGCTAAGAAAATCTAAATAAATTACGGACTTTGGTTAATAACAATGTATCAATATTGGTACACTAATTGTAACAAACGTGCTATACTAGTGTAAGATGTTAATAATAGGACAAACAAGGTGTGGGGTATAGAGGGACTATATAGACTAGCTTTGCAATATTTTTGTACATGTAAAGCTGATCTAAAAATGAAGTTTCTTTTTTAAAAAATTCTTATTATACAGCAACAAATACTGAAGCATTTACATGTGAGATAACATGATGTCTTGGATTTGTTTAAAACACACTCAATCAAAAAACTATGGGTGGATGTGATAGTTAATTTTATGTGTCAACTTAACTGGGTCCTGAGATGCCCAGACATGTGGTCAAACATTACTCTGGGTATATGTGTGAGGGTATTACTGGATGAGATTAATATCTGAATCAATCGGTAGACTAAGCAAAGCAGATTGCCCTCCCTAATGTGGGTGGGCCTCAAGCCAATCAATCAAAGATGAGCAACAAAATAAAGTTGAATTGGATTCAACTTTCATTCCTGAATGGAATGAAAACAATTGAGTAAAAGGGAATTCCTCCTGCCTGACTGCTGGAACAAGGACGTTGTTTTTTTCCTGCCTTTGGACTCTATTGTGAACCTAAGGGAAACAAAAATAAAATAAAAGAAACACAGAAAAGGGCACCAGCACTGACTTCTACAAGGCAGAGATTCACATTATTGGATAACTACAATCTGGCCACAGATGAGCTGGTATGACAGTGCCTTGCCTCATCCCATTCCAGTTATCCCCCAAAGAATCTCACCATCTCTTCCAATTCTTTACAGATCAGATCTCCTTTTCACATTTGTGTCATGTATTCATTCATTCAACAAATGGTTGGATTCACTCAACAGACACTTGTTCTGGGTCTTGGAGAATCAATGAAAATCATAAGCAGGCAAGGTCATTGACCTGTGAGATTTCCCAAATGGAAAACAAATATTAATAAAATAATCACATAAAGCAATGTAAAACTGTGATTAAGTTTTATGCTAGGAAAGAAAATACATGGTCCTAGGAAAGGAGAGACTTGACCTAATATGGAGTTAAAAAAAAAAAAGAAAAAGAAAAAAGAATACCAATAATTGAAAACTTAGAAAGTAGTAGAAACATGTCATTTAGAATCTCGGTGGTAAATATCAAAATAATTAGCCATAAGAAAGGAAAATGGTTGGTCCTGGGAAGGAAAAAGTGGGAGAGAGGAGATGGGGTATTGCTATTTTTTGAAAACTAATTTTTAGAACTATTTTATTCTCTAAATTGGGTACTCGGGAAATTTTAATGAAGCAAAAATTTATTTTAAAGGAAAAAAAGAAAAATATGAGAGGGCCAATAAAGCCAAAAGCTGGATATATGAAAAGACTAATAAAATTAGCAAACTTTTGGCAAACTTGACCAAGATGGGAAAAAAAATACCAAAATTACCAGTATCAAAAACACTACTAATAAAAAAGAAGACCTAGCCACAGATACAGCAGAGATTCAAAAGACAAGGAACTATCATTATACAAATTCATTCCTATAAATTTGCAAACTAAGATATAATTGTTAAATTCCCCATTTGAAAAACTTACCAAAATCAACTCCAAAGAAAATTGGAGTCATAAATGGGCATTTAACAAATGCCTGATAAGCATATAAAATATTTTCAACTTTGATGGAAACTAAAGAAATATAAGTAGGACCTCAATAAATTAACATTTCACACCCACTAGACTGGTAAAAATTAAAGATACGAAAAAACCAAGTGTTGGCAAAGTTGTAGATCAACAGGAACTCGTACTCATTCCTGGCACAAACTTCGAAATAAAATTGGGATTATCTTTTTCATTCAAGCATGTGCATACTTTTCATTCCAAGGGATTCATGCTATCCTAAAGAAATTCCTTTGGATTTGCATCATAAGACATTGTATGAAAATGTACACAATATTCACAAAAAGAGAAAGAAAATCCAAGTATATGTAAACAAAAGAACGGATGAACACTTGTGGCATAGACAAAAAATGGAAGGTTAGACAGCCGTGAAAATAAACAAACTACGGCTTCATGCACAACTTGTATAGATTTTAGAAACATAATATTGTTGGGGGAAAAAAATGCTCAAATGACTAATTGAAAACAATTTTATAAAGCTCAATAAGAAACAAACTTTTTAAAAATATTTTTTGTTTATATGTGATAAAACTGTTGTGTTTCTAAGACTGGGAATAATAAACACAAAATCCAGGATAGTGTTTACCTCTGGTTAAAATTACTTTATTATTATGCTTGATTACTTATAGATATGTTACATTCATTTTTAATGCATATAAAATATTACATAATAAAATGTTTTACATCATTGTCTCTATTTCTCCTATCATATTGAAACACAAATTCTAACAATTCTTACTTAAATAAACATACAGAAGGCTTCCTTCTGAAAATTTATACCTCTTAGTCTCTGATCCACTAAGACACACACACACACACACACACACACACACACACACACACAGCCACACCCACACAGATCCCTGAATTTTGCACCAATGTGGAGTTGATGCTCTGTTGATACTTTTCTTCTCTACTATATAATATTGTCAACAGACCTTTTGAAATGAGCTTGAAAAAAATGTAACAGCTGTCATTAAATCTTTCATGTTGATGGGTATATAAAAGTGCATAAAATGGCTTATTTGAGAAAAAATTGAAATCTTTGCCTCTTTTTAGCTCCCCCATGTGGCCACCAGAGAAAAAAACTGATTAGAGATACAATACCTTCATAACAATGTCTAACCTGGAATTCCCCTATATGAGTACCATGCTGTGTTTATTTGATAGGTTAGACAATGGCTTCTTTAAAAAAAATGAGAGAGAGTTCTTGATTCTGCTTACCTTTTACTGGAGTCTCCAAGAAGAAAAGAACAAAGCATGTTCCACAAAACCGAACATAAGGAAGTAACTCTCAAGTAAACCGCAATGCCAGGAATAGTCCACTGAATACTAGTGCACAAGATGTTCCTTAGGGGACAAAAAAGTATATATCTTGGTGAAGTAACTTTAAGAAATTCAGCATGTCATCGCCACTGGAATATTAACCTTGAAAATCAGCTCAGTAAAGATTCTGCAAAATCCTATAGTCAAAAATCTGTTTAACACTGTTTCATTTATCATCATTCTTTAAAAGAAAAGTTATGTGAAAGTAGTTTAATATCTCATTATAATACATGTTGAAACAAAACTTTAAATACTACTAGCTTTTTAAACTTACTCAGGAAATTAATAATGAATAGCGTTGTGAATTGTGCTGCGATAAACATTTGAGTGCAGGTGTCTTTTTGATAAAATGACTTTTTTTATTTTGGGTAAATATCCAATATTGGGATTGTTGGATCAAATGATAGGCCTACTTTCAGTTCTTTGAGGTATCTCCATACTATTTTCCATAGAGGTTGTACTAGTTTGCAGTCCCACCAACAGTGTATAAGTATTTCTTTCTCTCTGCGTCCATGCCAGCGTCTGTTGTTTTGGGACTTGTTGATAAAAGCCATTCTCACAACAGTTAAGTTACATCTCATTGTGGTTTTGATTTACATTTCCCTGATGATTAGAGATGTTAAGCATTTTTTCATGTGTTTATTGCCCATTAGTCTATCTTCTTTTGAAAAACATCTGTTTGTGTCTTTTGCCCACTATTTAATGGGATTGTTTGATGTGTTCTTGCTGATTTGCTTGAGTTCTTTGTAGATTCTTCTTATTAGCCCTTTACTGGATGTATAATATACAAATATTTACTCCCATTCTATAGATTCTCTATTCATTCTATTGATTGTTTCCTTGGCTATGCAGAAGTTTTTAATTTAATGAGGTCCCATTTATTTATTTTTGTTATTGCTGTGATTGCCTTTAGGGTCTTATTCATAAATTCTTTGCATAATCTGATATAAGAGTTTCTCCAACATTTTCTTCTAGAATTCTTATAGTTCTGTGCCTTAGGTGTAAGTTTGTTATCCATCATGAAATAAGTTTTGTTAAGTGGTAGGCGGTGAGGATCCTGTTTCAGTCTTCTACATCTGGCTCTCTAATTTTCCCAGCACCATTTATTGAAAAGGGATTCTTTTCCCCAGTGTATGTTGTTATCTGCTTTGTCAAAGATCAGATGGCAATAGGAAGATGGTTTTGTATCTGGGTTCTCTGTTCTTAACCATTGGTCTATGTCTCTGTCCTTTGCCAGTACCATGCTGTTTTGGTTACTGCAGCCTTGTAGAATAGCTTGAAGTCTGGTAAAGTGATACATCTAGATTTGTGCTTTTTGCTTACGGTTGCTTTGGTTATTCAAGGTCTTTTCTGGTTCCATACAAAGCATAGAATTATTTTCCCTGTTGAGTCTGATGATGGCTGTGGGTTTGTCATATATGGCTTTTATAATTTTGAGGTATGTTCCATCTGTGCCTATTTTGTTAAGAGTTCTTGTCATAAAAGGGTGCTGCATTTTTTCAAATGATTTTTCTGTGTCTATTGAAAGGATCATATGATGTTTCTTTTTGCTTCTGTTTATGTGGTGAATCATGTTTATAGATTTGCATATGTTGAACCATTCTTGCGTCTCTGGGATGAAGACCACTTGATCATGGTGGATTTTTTTTTATGTGCAGTTGAATTCAGTTTGCTAGGATTTTATTGAGAATTTTTGCCTTATTCATAAGGCATATTGGTCTGTAGTTTACTTTTTTTGTTGTGTCCTTTCCTGGCTTTGATATCAAGGTGATATGGGCTCCATAGAATGAATTGAGCAGGATTTCTTCCTTCTTGATGTTATGAAGTAATTTATGCAGTATATGTAGCAGTTCTTCGTTGTAGGTCTGGTAAAATGTGTCTGTGAAACCATCTGGTCTGGGACTTTTTTTTTTTTTTGGAAGATTTATTATTGCTGCTTCAATTTTTTACTTGATATTGGTCTATTCAGGAGTTCTTCGTCTTCCTGATTGAGCCTAGGGAGGTTGTCTGTTGCCAAGAATTTGTCCATTTCCTCAACAATTTCAAGTATATGTGCACAGAGATTTTTATAATATTCAGAGATGATATTTTGTATTTCTGTGGTATCAATTGTAACATCTCCTTTTTCATTTCTGATTAAGCTTATTAGGGTTCTTTTCTTTCTGTTTCTGGTTAATCTAGTGAAAGGCCTGTCAATTTTGTTTACCTTTTCAAAGAAACAACTTTTTGTTTTATTAATGTTCCATGTAATTCTTTTGTTATCCATTTCATTTAGTTCTGCTTTAACCTTGAATATTTCTTTTCTTCTGCTGGGTTTGAGGTTAATTTGCTCTTCCTTTTCCAATTCCTTGAGATGATTCATTAGATTATTGATTTGTTATCTTTCTGTCTTTTGGATGTAGGTGCTTAAGGCTATGAATTTTCCTCTTAGGACTGCTTTTGCTGAATCCCACAGATTTTTGATAACATGCATCCCCTTTGTCATTTAGTTCTAAGAATCTTTAGATTTCCACTTTAATTTCCTCCTTGACTCAATAATCGTTCAGCAGCAAATTGTTTAATTTCCATGACTTTGTGTAGAGTTGAGTGTTTCTGTTAGAATTGACTTCTAATTTCATTCCACTGTGGTCTGAGAAGATGTTTGGTATAATTTCTATTTTGTTTTAATTTGTTCAGACATGCTTTGGGGCCTAGGATATGATCAATCTTAGAGTATGTTCCATGAGCTGATGAGAAGAACATATATTCCGTAGTTTTTGGTTAAAATGTTCTGTAAATGTTTGTTAGGTCCATTTGTTGTAGAGTTCCATTTATGCCCATAATTTCCTCATTTTCAGCTTGGAGGATCTGTCCCATTCTGTCAGTGGGGTGTTGAAGTCCCCAGCTATTACAATGCTGCCATTTATAATTTTGTTTAGATCAAGTAGGATTTGCTTTATGAATCTGGGTGCACCTGTGTAAAGTTCATGCATATCTAGGATTGTTATGTCTTCTTGTTGAATTATTCCCTTTTCCATTATGTAATTCCCACCTCTGCCTGTATTTACTTTTGTTGATTTGAAGACTAAGTTATCTGAAATCAGAACTGCTATGCCAGCTTTCTTTTGGTTTGCATTTGCATGGAATATTGTTTTCCATCCCTTCACCTTGAGTCTGAATGAATCCTTCTGGGTTAGATGTGTTTCCTGGAGACAGCAGATACCTGGCTTACATTTTTTTATCCATTCAGCCAGGCTATGTCTCTTGAATGGGGAGTTTAAGCCATTCACATTTATTGAAAGAATTAATAAGTGGGATGGATTTCTTTTCATCCTGTTTAGTTGAACTTTGTGGCTTTGTTTTATCTCTTGAGCCATTGTGGTATCTGGGCTTTGACCTTTAGCTTCTGGGTTATTTTACACTGGTGGGTGTCTATTGTGCTGATCCATGTATAATGCAGTTCTGAGTACTTCCTGTAGGGCAGGTCTTGTCTTGACAAATGCCCTCAGTGTTTGCCTATCTGAGAAGGTCTTTATTTCCCCCTCATATACAAAACTTAGTTTTGTAGGATACAAAATTCTAGGGTGGCTATTATTCTGTTTGAGAAGACTGAGAATGGTGCCCCAATCTCTTCTGGCTTGTAAGGTCTCAGTTTAAAAGTCTGCAGTTAGTTGGATGTGTTTTCTTTTATAAGTTACCTGATGTTTTCACCTCAAATGTTGTAGGAGTGCCTCTTTCATGTTCATATTGGCCAGTCTGATGACTACATGTCTTAGTGTTTGCTTCTTTGCAATGAATCTCCTAGGAGTCCTTTGACCATCTTGTACCTGGGTATCTAGATTTCTAGCAAGGCCAGGGAAATTTTCCTCAATTATTCTCTCAAATAAGTTTTCCAAACCTTGTGTATTCTTCACCCTCAGGAATGCCTATGATTCTTATATTAGGCCTCTTTACATAATCCCATATCTCTTGTAGGTTTTGCTGGTTCCTCTTATTTCTCTGTTGTATCTCTTTGAATAACTTTTTATTCAAAGATGTTATTTTCAAGCTCTGAGATTCTTTCTTAGGTCTGATCTAATTACTCTCTCTAATGCCGTCATTAGAGGAGGTGCAGAGGAGGAAGTGTTTAGGTGTAAAAAATCCAGCACTCCAGTCTCTCATGGTACTGTCGTGTGGGGTGTCCCTTCTGAACACCCAAACTTCTGGGATTCACTGGTTCACCCTGCTATTCCTATTTAGCCTGGGCTCACAGAGGGTAGAAGTGCCTCCAATATATTTTGTGTCCCAAAGGTACCTAGGTGGGGGAGGGGAAACCCCTCTTCCCATTTCACTAGGCTCCAAGCCTCTGTGTGTTTTGTTCATGCTGCTATCTTCTCCTATCTTCTTCTCTCTCAGCTTCACAGTTTTTTTCGGTGGGGTCCCCAGACATCTCTGTTGTCTCTCCTTGTGATCCACACCTGAGCTACAACTGCTCTCCACTCTCCTCTGTCCAATATTCTACCTTCCATCCAGGATGATCTGTCAAGTGATGTCTCTAGTTAGCCATCTTGGCTGATCCTTCGCTTGTGTGTTTTTGCTAAGAAGGATATTTTAGTCTGAGCCCTGTATTGTCTATCTATAAAATGATATTGACTATCTCTGCTCTAGTAGTTACCAGTTAAACATATCAATAGTGATGTATTTCAGATCTTCTTAAAATTATCCAGAATGAGTGGCATTAAGGAAAACCTGTTTGCAATTGTTGGGAGTTTATATTTGTTTCTGGCTGTTACTGTTTAAAACTGCTATCACATAAATCCCATAGAAATGATTATACATCTATTACTAACTTTTTGTAAGGAAAAGAAATATAGTATCTCTCTTAGTCTTATCACCTTTTTCACAGTCATGTTTTCAAAGTATTGAAGTCTTACTAACAAGAATTCTTGATTGGTTTGACCTTTCAGAAATCTGCTTGTGTAAAAAGTGTAGTGCATTTAGTTCCTGCCTTGATAAATAAAATTTGAGTTAGTAAGAATTTTCCCTAGACCACCAACATCAAAGAAGGAATAGCAATATTAACACCCACTTACCAATCTACCTTCTTTTTTCTGGCTTATATAAATGTTCTCTCTCTCTGTCTCCCCCCTCCTCCCTCTCTCTTTCTCTCCGTCTCTCTTCCCCTTCCCAACCCCATATAGAGATGTTTCTCAACTTAAGGTTATATCCCAATAAACCCAAGCTGAGGTCACAATATTGTAAGTAAAGAATGCATATAATAATGGGGACATTATAGTTTAGCCTAGCCATTAAACATGCTCAGAATATTTACATTAGCATGGCCGACTGGGAGCTGCAACCAAGACAGTATTTTATCGCGTATCACTAGCCTTGGAAAAGATCAAAGATCAAAATTCAAAGTACAGTTTCTACTGAATATATATTGCTTTTACACCATTGTAAAATTAAAAAATTATAAGTTGAACCATCATAAGTCAGTTATTGCAATAAAACAGTGACATTGCATTTTTTAAATATTTTAATGCATTAAAATTTACTTTTTATTGTTTTTAAAGTTTCAAAGTACTTGTATTATTCAGGGTTCTCCAGAGAAACAGAACCATAGGTCATATATAGATATATAAGAAATGTATTACGGGAATTGGTTCATGTGATTATGAAGACCAAGAAGTCCTAGGATATGTTATATGAAAGCTGGAGAACAGGAAAGCTAGTGGTGTAATTCAGTTGTAATCCAAAGGGCTGATAACAAGGAGCTCTGCTGTCCAAGGGCAGGCAAAGATGAATGACTCAGCTCAAGGAGAAAGAGAAAGAATTTACCTTCCCTCCACTTTTATGTTTCATTTGGGTCCACAATCATGCCACCCACATCCAGGAGGGCAAATCTTCTTGACTCAACCTACTGATTCAAATGCTAATCTGTTCCAGAAACACCATAACAGACACACCCAGAAATGTTTTACTAGCTATCTGGGCATCCTGTACACAGCCCAGTCAAGTTGACACATAAAAATAACCATCACTACTGCACTTGACTAGTATTTAAAAAAAAAAAAAAGAAAAAAAAAACCCATCACAGTAAAATAGATCCATTATAGCAAGTTTGAATAAGAGTAAACATAAGAACCTAGCCCAGACAGGCAGGGTATGCCCCAATGAGCAGTTACACCAGAAGAATAGGCAGCCCACCCTCAAGAAATATATATACACCCGACACCACATCTAGCCACACACAGAAACCATTTTTTACACAGATCTAGACTCCATGTCCACATGAATAAGAATTTTCAAATACAAAGTTGAGTGCACACCCAGGAAACACCACGTGTCTGAAGAAAGCAGAAAGGCCTGAAAATTAAGAGGAAAAGGTATTATAATAAATAGACTTTAAATAAAACAGGACAAATAAATATAATTGACATTCTTAGAGAGATAATAAAGAATGGGGCATCCTTGAAAAAGAAACTACTGAAGAGTTTGAAAATTTGAAATCTGATTGTTTACTTCTAAAAGCACTCAATACATGAGTTGAGCAGTGGAACAACCATAAATGAAAAGCAATTTAGCAAGTTGGCCCACCAAACAAGGTTATTATCCCAGAATATTATGCAAAAAAGAGGCATAAGAGTGGAAAAAAAGAGAAATAAAGTTATATCCATAAGTTCCATAATCTGTACATGTGTTAATAGGTGTTTCATGATGAAAAGAGCAAAAATACAGAGTTAATCAAAGAAATCTTTCCAGAGCTGTAGAAAAGCATAAGCCTTCAGTTTTAAATACTCCATCAGTGCCAGTCATGATACGTAAAAAAGATTTATAGCTAAGCATATCAGTGCGAAATTGCAAAATACCAACAATGAAGAGAAAATTCTAGAAGTTTCCAGAAAAAAGAGGAAAAGTTTACTTAAAATTAAAAAAAAAAATCCAATTGGTGCAAGACTGTCAAACAGCAATAATATAAGCTAGAAGACAACAGAACAATATTTTGGAGACCTATGAGAAAATTATTTTTAATGTGCACTCCTATATTCAGCAAACCCTGTCCTGGGGGGGAAAAAAGAGAGAATGATACAATGTTAAAGAAACTGTAGTGAATAAACACAAATCAATCAAATTGTGAGTCAGAAAGGAGGATACAAATAGATAAATAAAAGTATGGTAATGTATTTTGCTTACGGAGAAAATATAGATGTAAATTAATATTAGACATCAATTTTTTAAATGTGTGTTAAAATATTAAAGGTAATAACCAGAAGAACAAAGATAAGATCTAAAATCAGAGCTAATAAGATCCCAAGCCCTAGAGGAAAAAAGAAGCAAATTATCAATCCAACAAAGAATCAGGGGAGGAAGGGAGGTTGGGGGGGAGGAGAGAAAGAGAAAGAGACAGGAAGCAAAAATCAAAAATATGTGGTAAACATATATTAGTAGATGAATATAAGGTAAACATAAAAGACTTCTTTTCCTCCCTTTGTCACACTGCCCTTTCCAGAATTAACAACTAACACTTTGGTTTGTTTGCTTCAGTTTTTATGCAATTACAGAGATAGATTAGATGATAATAGTGATGATGAAAATACATAGATGATAGACAAATACAAATAGATATAGATAGCTAGTGATAGACATAAATATATAGACCAATAGATATAAATAGATATAGATGGATAGATTAGATAAATACAAATATATAGAAAGAAAGATGTTTTTTCTAAAGAACTATGCTCAAATGTACTTTAAATAACATGTTATGGAAAAGTTGACCCATTCTCTACCAAAGTAGAGAGAATCATATAACAAACCTATATATATCTATTACCTCTCTCCAACAATTATCTGCATTTTGTCAATCTTGTCTCATCTATCCTGCACCACATGTTTTTTATTCTGGAGAATTTTAAACCAAATCCTAGACCGTCCACCATTTCATTTATACTCATTTCATTTTGCTTCTCTAACTGATTCAAACTTCTCTTTACATACCCATAACCTGTATCGCACCTAACAAAATTAATAGAAATCCCCTAAGGTCAACTAATACCCAATCCATATTTAAAAGTTCTCCAATTATCTCAAAGATGTTCTTCAAAGTTGGTGTGGGTGTGCCTTTGTACAGTTAGACCAAAGAAGTTCCTCAATATACATTTTGGTGTTTTTCCAGACCCTCTGCAATACTAGATGTAAGTTTAATACTTGCCAAACAATGGGCAAAATTGCTTTTTGTTTTTTATTGGAATTTCCCCTTGAGGGGAAACTTCACTAATTACTAGCAAGGTTAGACATATTTTCACATGCTTATTTGCCTTTTAGTATTCTTTCGTGAATTACCTGATCATATTTTTGTCCATTTTAGTGTTTTCTTTTTCTTATGTATTTGTAGGAGTTCATTATCTGCAAGTAATTTTCCTTTATTTTTGTAAGTGTTTTCTTCCAATCTGGCTTCTGTTTTTATAACTTTTTTTAATTTTTAATTTTTTTATTTCAGCATATTACGGGGGTACAAATGTTTAGGTTGCATATATTGCCTTTGCCCCACCTGAGTCAGAGCTTCAAGTGTGTCTGTCCCCGAGACGGTGTAAATATGTCCATCCCCTCCTACCCCCCACCACCTGCCCGACGCCGGATGAATGTTACTACTATATGTGCACTCAAGTGTTGGTTAGTTAAGTCAATTAATACCAATTTGATGGTGAGTACATATGGTGCTTGTTTTTTTATTCTTGTGATGCCTCACTTAGTAGAATGGGCTCCAGCTTTATCCAGCATAATACCAGAGGTGCTAGATCACCATTGTTTTTTGTGGCTGAGTAGAACTCCATGGCATACATGTAGCACATTTTACTAATCCACTCATGTATTTGATGGGCACTTGGGTTGTTTCCACATCTTTGCAATTTTGAATTGTGCTGCTATAAACATTCTAGTGCAGATGTCTTTTTTATAGAATGTCTTTTGTTCCTTTGGGTAGATGCCCAGTAATGGGATTGCTGGGTCAAATGGTAGTTCTACTTGTATAACTTTTTAATTTTCATGTCTATCTTCTCAATGACCTCTGAGGTTTGTTGATATTATATTAAATAATTTCTGAAACTAAGACTCAGGAGTATTAATTAATATACTCTTTTCCTAGATTATAGTTTACCCTAATTTCTAGCCTGAGTCTTAAGAAGACATTTTATAAGTCATCTCAGTTAGACATACGAAGTTTTACCTTCCACAACACACAGAAAAATTGAAGTAGAATTCCTAGCACAACTTGCTGCATTTCTACATATCCCCAAAACCACTAAAAGATTCTTTTTTTCCCAGAAAAAGTAGTTCATTTATTATGAGCAGCATTGAAAATGATAAAATTCCGGAACAACCAAAAAAAATTCCAAGAAGGTTATTGAATACTCCCTAAAATGGAACTTTGGTTTTCCAAGAATATTCACAATGACCTCATGTTCTTTTATCAGAATAACATTTTGAGGAGATTATTTTAAATGTATCCCTGAAATCTTACCTCATGAAACCTAGAGCTCTAAAAACCAAACTTGAGCACTCTGTAGCATCAGTGTAAGCAGGAGGAAAATAGCATGACAATTTTGATGCATATTTGCAGAATACTCTTTTTATGCATATTATTTCTAGTGAGGGTAGAACAGCTGCAGGAGAGAGGGGGAGAGACGGAGAGAGGGAGAGAGAGAGAGAACGTACACTGGAAAGCAGAGAGAAGAGGATCTTGTAGACCTTTCTATAAATAAGAAAAATCATGTCAAAGTAAGATGGAGAATTTGTGTTTTTGTCCTTTTTCTGGCTTTAAGGAATAATCTATTAGCATCTCTTTCTCTCTGTTTATTCAGACAACTCTTCTGTTGTCTATCAGCCCCAATATATATGGACAAGAGTTACACCCATGCGGCCTGGGATTTCGAGACAAAATGCAACACAAGTGTAAATAGCAGTGTCCCCAAGTGAGTCAGTGTCTCTCTACTTTTCATCCACCTTTGGCTTCTCTAGAAATTTCTCTACCTCTCTTTCTCCACTGATTCAGTGTCATAAGCCTTGAATCCTTGAAGCTACCCTCTTAAAGCATGTCATATACCCTGTATCCAAGTATGGTCAGTATGAGGTAGCTGTCACTGAGAGCCCTTGTGGAAAATTAATGGCCGACTACAGAGGGCAAAATGATAGGACAGATGGCTCTGTCACCACTGCCAGCCTGGGAGACTGAAAGAAAGGCAGAGTCTGGGCAAATACCGCTGCGTTGCATACACTTGCTCCTTTGTTAATCCAGTCTCCCTGTCAGCAGCTGTCCTTCATTGTTTGGTTGGTGGGGGGTTGGGGGGCGGTTGTTTCATTTTCTACAGACATTTTCTATTTTTTTTCCCATTTGTTGATGACTCAAAGAACACATTTCAGAAATTCCTTGAGATCCCCCCCACAAACTAGAAAAGAGTCTTCCCCATCTTTCTTTAAAGAAAAAACAGTGAAATTTCTGTTTTGTAGAATGCCAAGGAAATACGTTTTCATCCTGTTATGGATTACTGAATTTAAATTCTTTTAAGAAATTCTGCAACAAAAAGAAAAAGAAAAACACAGCTAATGATACTTAATATGCTAAGGTTACATCCAGCTAATACCAACACATAATTAGGTTAATGCAGTGAAAGGGGCGAAAAAGGTCAGTGTGGTAAAAGTCAGTCACATTAGCACAACTGGATGATTCATAAATTTTGTACTTTTCAACAGTATCTTAGAGTCAATTAAATATTCTCTGTTTTCCAATTGAACTTCCAGACCAGGAAAAGACAATATAAAACGAAGTTATAATGTGTTCACAAAATGAAGTTATAAGATGGTCACAAAACATTTTCCCTCTCTCCATCTTCTTGGCCAGCCTTAAATCTCATTTCCCCTTTGTCAGGACACCTCTGGTGTTAACAGCTGGCTTCAGAAAAGAAGCAGAGTGGTACAGCTTCTCAAGTGTCAAGGTCATGCCCGAATTGAGCAACACAAGGCTATGACTCAGAAGAGAATCTCACCTGCATTCTATTTCCTTTAAAAAGGCCAAATATGCATCCTTACCAGGGAAATTCTTTGACACATAAATCCTTAAGAATTCCCACCAGTGTGGGAACTCCTGCCCTTCCCATTACTGATGTCTGATTTTTAACCAAAGAATTACAGTCACTCCTCTGACCCTGCATAAAGGCTGACCACAAATTTCACTGTAAATGTCATTGGTGCCTCAGTTTTCTGCTATAGTCTTTTCTGATGTTTTTCTAAAGAAATAGTCCTGGAGTTCTGGGGAGTCAATTGGTACTTTCATAAACTTTTTGCAATCTTAAGGAAGAGCTTTACATTCACATGCCCTTCCTACGAATGCTGTAACTAAAACCAAACCATGGCTTAAAGTTGTCACATACTGCGTAAAATACTATGGAGGTTTCCATTCCTATTTATGAGAATGTGCCCTCAAAGCAACCCATCCAGTTAGTGACTATTAACTTCCTGGCTTGTTAGAAGTAAATCTGTGCTCGGAGGCTTCCCTACCAGGGCATAGCTCCCACAGTCAAAACTGTCCTTACCCTCGGATTATGTGATTTTCTCTCATTGCCAATCTGATTGGCTCTTCTGCAAAGGCTATTTGTAAGGGGGTTCAAGAGTACCCAGTTACTTGGCATCTCTATGTCTTTTACTAAACTTTATTATTAGGTCATTAAATATGAAATGTTCTATTTCAAATCAAAAGTTCAGTTTATTATATCTCAAGCAAGAAGCAGTACAATTAATCAAAGTATGCACCTAAACTATCGACACAGTTTTGCTATCTTAACAGTAGCTTGTTTATGCCAGCAGCAAAGAAGCCTGCAGAGCGAGTGGCAATGAAATCACAAAAGGCGTTTTCCACTATTTGTTGAGAATTGAATATTTTTCCTTGCAAGAAGTGGTCCAAGGCCTGGAAGAAGTAGTAGTCAGTTGGTGCAAGATCTGGTGAATATGGTAGATGACAGAGAGTTTCCAAGTCCAGCCTCTGTAGTTTGAGCAGTATTGTTTGTGGTCACACAAAAGACCATAATGTCATGTCATTGAACATTGTCTTGTGAGAGGATTGGCCTCTCTCTGTTACCCAATCTCAGCTGCTTAATCACAAGCGTCCTCATCATTTTGTCCAGTTGGTTGCAGTAGACATCCTCTGTAATCAATTGACCATGTTTCACGAAGCCATAGTGGTTAATACCAGTGCTGGACCACCAATAGACACCATTATTTGATGAATATTCAGTTTTGGACAGTGTTTCAGCACTTTATCTTTATTCAATCATTGTGCTGAACACTTGTGATTGTCAAAAAGAATCCATTTTTCATCACACATAACAATACAGTGTAGAAATCGTTCACCTTTATGTCCTGACAGCAAAGAAAGGCAAGCTTTGAGAGGATTTCTCTTCTGATGCTCATTTAATTGATGCGGTACCCAGCTATTCATCTTCTTTACCTTGCCAATTTGTTTCAAATGGTCCAATATTATTGGAATAATAATGTCAAATCTTGCTGCTAATTCATGCACAGGTTGAGATGGATTCACTTCCACTACAGTTTTCAGCTTATCATTATTCACCTTGGTCTCAGGTCACCAACGTGGCTCATTTTCAAGATTAAAATCACCAGAATGGAACTTCTCAGCTCATCACCATACTGTGCATTCATTAGCCACATCCTTCCCAAAGACTTTGTTGATGCTTTGAGCTGTCTGCACAGAATTGGTTCCACAACGGAAGTCGTATTAGAAAATAACATGAATTTTTGACTTATCCATGGTTTCACAAAAATTGCTCTAAAAATACTTTGAAAGATAATCACAAGCCAAACCATGTGTTTGAAAGAATAAAGACGTACCTTCATAATAAAAATAAAACAGGAAGTGTCAGAGTGAAATGTCAGAGATATCAACTGTCAAACTTAGTACTTAAGGAAATCAGACATTTCAGACTTAATAACCTAATAGCTGTTACATCCATGCCATACAAAATCTGAAAATACTTTAATAGCAAGTCAAATCATTTGAAAGTTATACATGATTAGAGAGAAAATTGCTCTCTACAAGGTTTCATTCCAGCCTTGCAAGTGAGTCTTCCATGACCCATGAGATCTCACCAACTCCGACTCCATGCTCTTGAGCATTAATATCACCTGGACTGAGCACCTCTTGTGTTAACACACCAAGCCCTGGCCCCAGTTCCACCCTCCCCGCACCATCTCACGCTCCTTAAATTCCTGCAATCCCAGCTTTCTACTGCCCTCCTCACATGACACAGAGCAATGTTTGTGTTCCATGTTCTCCCCACCCCTCCACACACAGAAATTGTTTCATAAAGTAAACCAGTGTAATTCTGAATTGCTTGGGAATTGATGGGGTTCTGTATCTTGTTATGTGAAGGAATAACTAAATAAACAAAATCACAAGCAGAAAAAGTTAAATCACATTTCAATTTCTGTGAGTATATAAGTATATATTGAGCGTCTACTTTGGGAGAAATAAGCACTAAGATAACTAAGACAGAAATAAGAAAATTATAAGGAAATAATTCTCACAATGTGCTTCTGAGAACCCTAGGGCTCTCTGAAACCGTTTCAAGGGGCTTCACGAAGTCAAAACTGTTTTCGTAATGTTACTAAGTTGCTGTTTGCCTTTTTCACTCTTATTCTTGTATGAGTGAGTAGTGGAGTTTTCTGGAGAGTGCAGGACATGTGATATTGCAACAGATTGAATGCAGAAGCGGGTATGAGAATCCAACTGTCTTTTGTTAAAACAGATTTTTTTTGGTTTTTTGGAGACAGAGTTGCTTTGTTTCTGTTGCTCAGGCTAGAGTGCCATGACGTCATCCTAGCTCACAGCAATCCCAAACTCTTGGGCTCAAGCGATCCTCCTGCCTCAGCCTCCTCAGTAGCTGGGACTACAGGCATGTACCAGCACCACCATCCCCAGCTAATTTTTTCTTTTTCTTTTCTTTCTTTTTTTTTTTTTTTAGTTGCCAGCCTAATTTTTTTCTATTTTTAGTAGAGACAGGGTTTCACTCTTGCTCAGGCTGGTCTCGAACTCCTGAGCTCAAGCAATCCTCCCGACTGGGCCTCCCGGAGTGCTAGGATTATAGGCATGAGACCCCACGCCCAGCTTGTTAAGCCAAATATTAAAGAGACTTGAAAAAAATGTAGAACAATGCCACTCTCCTCACTAAAATAATTTTGTTTTGGAAAATCTAGTTATATTTTATTAAAAGATGTGATTTATATTAACATATAATGGATGTATTATTTTTAATAAATTAATAGAAAAATATTTTAAATTTCTCAGTTTTAATGTCTAATATGATAAATATCAATAGCTATAACTACATAAACAACAGCTCTTTGATAATATTTAAGAGTGTAAAAGGGTCCCGAAATCAAAAAGCTTGAGGACTGCTAGTATACAGCAAAGTATTACAACTTACATGAACTGGGAGAATGAGATTAAAATAGATTAAAGATGAAAAGAACTAAATGCCGTGTAACCAAGTGTTGGTCTTTGTGGCACAGAATCAAAGGGAAGAGTCTAATAAACAGGAGGGTGGGAAGGAGATGGCAAGAATAACTGGGAGGAGAGGTGATGTGCAAAATAATTTACTCACCTGTTTGTCACGGGTATTGACCCATCCGATGGACTCTGGTTTAACAGCTGAGGTTGGGAAGGTTTATAAGGGCTGTTGTGTTTGAGCAGGGCCTGGAGGGAAAACCTGGTTTTGAACAGGTGGTGTAGATGGGGGAGAGCTTTCCATGGCACCAGGAGCATGGCAGTAGGGGAGAGTCAACAGAGAACATGGGCAGCTGGCGAAGAAATTGTCCATACTGGTAAGAGGGAGTAGAAAATGGGATTGGGCCAGCAGAGTTGCTGTATGTATATACAGGTAGAACAGGCCATATTCCTGAAATCCACATCCGTACACTGGGAACAGTATTCTCTTCATTTTGCCTGCTTGAAACTCCACCAGGAAGTAGTTTATTTGGATTACCAACATTAGCTTGTTGGAGTTTCAGTTCCCTAAGCTGTAAAATGGATATTTTTTAAAATGTACTGCAAAGATGGAGGTTTAAATGAGATTCTTAATATCAAAAGCACTATGGAAAAGCTCTGAAATTCTGGGCACTTCCTAAATCAAATTCCATTTTTAAAATGAAAACACCTTTCTCAGGCAAGAACTGTCACTACTTTGTGGGAGTTCAATCAATCAGATTCTGTTTCCCTAAGACTCTTAGCTGAGCTCTGGCACAGTAGAGGAATGAGGTCTGAGGTCAGAGGATGGCATTGTAGGAAATGAGAGGCAATTTTGGGACACAGAATGCTTCAGTAGCACAGAGAGCAGCCAAAGGCCATCCCAGGGCCGTGGTCCCAAGGGTGTGGAAGATGCCAGACACCAATGGCGGCTGTGCAGCTGGTGGTGAAAGCAAAGGCTCTCTAATCCAATGGCCTAGCTTTGACATTTGTTAACTACACGATCTTGAACAAATTACTCAACATTCTCTAAGTCAGTTTTGTCCTCTATAAAGTAGAGCTTTAAAAAAATAGCACCTGCTTCTTTGGGAAGACGCCCTGCTCTTGCTTTGCCTTATCTTCCCCAACCCTTCTTGTCTTTCAAGTCTTGTTTCCTAGGTAACAGCCCTCCAACCTCCCCCTCTATTATAGTTCCCTATTGTGTTTTATTCACAGCACTTATTTAATAAAATTATCTCATTTATACTTATTAGTTTATTGTCTATCTGTCCCCATTGGAATGGAAGTCCCATGAAACACAGATAATAGCTACCTGAAAAATCTTGAGTTCACTTACACATCCCTAACACCTAGAACAAAGCCTGATATATGTAGGTGCTCATTGAATAGTCTGAATAAAGGAATATAATTGTTCAGTGTGGCAGCAAATATGCAAGATCAGTAGGAGTTTGGACCTTGCTTGGGTACTTTGATTAGATTATTTTAATTATTGTGTAGTTGTTTTAAATACCTCATACGAATCATGACAAGGTTATCTCAAATCTCATATAAAATGGTGTACATTTTGTTCACAGCATAACTAGTGGGGTCTCCCTTGGATTTAGCAGAACAAGTGTTCATTCTTTGACTCTGAGTTGGGAACTGTGCTTGGCACTGATACACTGTAGTGAGCAAGATAGCACGGTCCCCGACTCCACAGAGCTTACAGGCCAGTGAGGAAGACTGCCTTTAAAAAGTAACTTAAAAACAAGTATGGGTGGTATGAGGGGGCATGAAAATTGCTATGGAACAAGGACATCTAATCTAAGGTAGGGTAGGGAGTGGAAGGCATCAGGAAAGATTCTCAAAGGCAGTCACAGGAATATGCCTGACAGATGGAGTTAGTGAAATAAAAACAGAGGGACTTATCTTCTAGGCTAATAAAGCAAAATGCTGAAAGTTTTTAAGAAGAGGCAGAGCACTTCTGACAACCTGAAAGGATTTCAGAATGTTTTTGATCCAGAGAGTAGTGGGAAGGCACAGGAGAATTTGAAGCATGGGAACGCCTGATCAGAGGTGGTGGCTGCCACATGGGGGTTGGAGGAGAGCCAAGCTAAAGGTAGTGAAGCCAGTTAAGACACTGTGCTGGGAATCCAGTGGCAGCTGATTTTGCCCCGGACTGAGAGATTGTTAGTGGTCATTGCAAAGAGTCGGACTGATTTGAAAATCTTTAAGAGAAAGCATTTGTAGATTTTAATAGCCAATTGAATGTATGAAATGAGGATGAAGGAAGGCTCGATAGTGACTCAAGATTTCTCGTGTAACCCTGCTCTTACATGTCACGTGATGTTTAAGAGCCATGCAGTCTTAATGCATTATCAAAAGAAGCTAGCTTTATTGGGAGTTAGTCATCTGCTTGGAGTCCAGAGTAGGATGCAAAATGTTTTTTTACTGTTTCAGTTCAAACAAAGTTTTCTAAGAGAGATGCCCAGAATCTCTTTGCTTCTTATTCCAGGCTCCACCCTGCATCTGCTCCCTGTGGCTAAGGCCAGTGAGATTCCAACCCATTTTGTCAGAGGCTGGCAAAACTACGTTCCGCCTCTACCCTGGATGACAGTATTGGATCCTGGTATTTCTCAGAGTACAGAACTTACATTCTAAACATACCTCTCTCTTCCTAATAGTGATCTCTCCCAGAGTATAACTTTGATGTGAGCATGCTGGCTCTCTTCCTCCCCACCAGATATGACGATGGCAGTGACAAGGAGCCAACAGGACAAAAGCCTCATCCTGACACAAGGGCATAGGTGACTGGCTGGATGGTAGTGCAATTCATAGAGCTAAGGTACTCTGGAAGAAAAGCAGAGACAGGAGGGTGGCCACAATGAGGTGCTCATGAAACATCCAAACAGACTTCCAGAAGAAAGTTGAACATATGAGTGGATTACTGATAAATACAAGGGAGTCATGGACATAGAGAAGTTAATTTAAACAATGGAAATAGATGAGATTGTCTGGGGAAAGTATACAGAGTTATAAGAGAAAATGCCCAGGACACAGCCCCAAGTGAAGAAAAACCCTGCAAAGGAAAACTGAGAGAAAGGGGTCAAAGTAGGAGGAAAACTCAGAGAATGTGGTGTTATGGCACCCAAAAGAAAAGAACATTTCAAAAAGAAGGGAGTGTCATCAATTGAACGCCTCTGAGAGATCAAATAAAATCAGGATTGAAATGTGTCCATTGGTTTTAACAAGATCACTGCAACCTTGACAATAGCCATTTCATAGAATAAACATATTTTTCTTTCCATCTGGATATATAATCAAACTATGAAATTTTGATTAATGACAGATGCCTAGCAAAACCTTTTTCAACTTCCCATTCATATATTTCCTCAGGCACAAGGCTAGAAACACGTAGGAACTTTTAAAATACGGTGTGTTTGAGCCCAACCTATTTAACTATCTTCTGTCCTCATTGGTCACTACTGAGAGTGAACTAAATGCTCTATATCAGCAGTCCCCAGTCTTTTTAGCACCAGAGACTGGTTTCATGGCAGACAATTCTTCCACAGAGAGGGGACGTGGGGAGGTGGAGCTCAGGCGGCAGTATTGCAAGCAATGGGGAACGGCTGTAAATACAGATGAAGCTTCGCTTGCCTGCCACTCACCTCCTTCTGTGCAGCCCCCAGTTCCTAAGTTTCATGAAAGAAAAGTTTTCCACAGACTGGGGGAAGGATGGTGGGGCGTGGGAGGAGGCAGCAGAGTTCTGCAGCCAGGGATTGGGGGCCACAACTCTAAATGGTAAAGTATTGAAATAATTTATTGCAGGTGGAAAGTATCTCAAGCCTGAAGGTTCCAGTGTAACACAAATATTGGGTACCTACAGGAAGGTCCCCATTCTAGAAGCCTAGTGATAGAGTGTGCTTGAACTCTGGAGGTATCGAGAGAAATGGGATGGGTCACAGCTAAGTCCGGGAGGGAAGAATCAACCTAGCATTACCAGGGAGAATGGAGAATGGATTCGTTAACTCTGAAGTGATTATATTTGGTTGATTTTGTTTAGTTTGTTTTTTGCTTGTTTGTGTGTTCCCTGTGATTTTAAGTATTGTATGGTGAAAAGAATAATGGTCTGAATCTGGTTGCCCAGGCTTGAGTCCCTGCACAGGTACAGTGAGCTCTGTCTTCAGGCTTCCTCTGGACTTCCAATGGCTTCACCTTTCAAATAAATATACAGCTGTGCACTTCTGTACACGTGTCCTATGTGAAGACAACTACTTCCCTGTATAAGCTTCCATCAGAGGAAGTATCCACCATCCCTTCCAACCTTTCTTAAGCCTTTAGTCCTCCTGTTTTGTTTACATCACTCTCTCCATCGATCTCCACCTACACATTCTTGAAAATCTCTCCTCCATAATCCACAGAAAACAGAAGTGATTATTTTCCTCTAAATTCCTCTGTAGAAGGCATGTAACAGTAAATCAGTTAGTCAGTTAAACATTCACTACCTTATAATTATCTCTCCTACTGTTATCTCAATCTTCTTCTGAATTATTTTGTTGTTGTTGTTGTCGAACTTTTCCTGCATTTGTTTCTTGCCTCTATAAACATATCTATGTTCCTGGATGGGAAAAACATTCTGAATAATCTCTAATTTCCTCCATAATACCATGCCCATAAAATGGGCAGTCAAAAATGTTTAGTGAGAAGTTTGAAAAAATATATGTAAAAATATTTTAAAAGGTAAAAATATTACACAAATATAAGGAATTATTGTTACTGTCCTTTGCTATAATTTTGATAATCCTTCTATCAGATACTAGTCAAACAGAAGGGAATGCCTTGACTCTCAGACCCCAAGCACATTTCTCCCATGATATAAAAGCCCTCCAAACTTTGACATCTTTGAAATAAAAAAATTACATTATCTAAAAGATATGGTTATATCTATTTGATCTGCTTTTCATCATCTGTGTCAATAGTTTGTTACATTGATTCTACTCCTTAAATTCTCCTACAGGTGGACATGACCATTTACAACACAACTGGGCTTCTGTGGCAATAATAGATGGCTGGAAGCCAGAATGCAGTCTGGTTCATTCGTCCATTTTAATTCAATTTCTGCATAATAGAAACAGGCTGCTAAGATACATGTGACTTACGCTGATCCATGGATAGATCCAATTTTTCTTAAATAGACATCTCTTCTTTGTTGAAGACAAGTATGTCTTGTCACAATTTGGCTGCCTAATTTTAGCTCCAACTGGAGTTTGTTTAGCCACCAAGCTACAAATCCAGGCCAGAAATAGGCAGAAGAGTGATGGTCATGTGTTTAACAAGATCCCAGGCAACGGGCCAACACACATTGGAGCTAGGTTGGAATTTCTTGCCCTGTGAAAATGCAGTGCTAAATCTTCCTCTCCCTCTTCTCTCTTTCTCTACAAGTGGATCTCTCCTGTATCGTGAGCTGTCATCCGAAACTAACAAGGAGGATGTGATTCCCAGCAATCTGAGCTACAGTCAAAAGTGCATGACCTACCAGCCTTGACATGCCAACTTGGAGTATGATTTCTGGAATGGTTGGAAAAAATATTTTAATGTAGTTTGCCTTGCTATACTATTTCATTAATAACTTCTAAAATTTCACAGAGTACCTCCTTAGAGTCCTTTGACACCCTCAGCATATAACATATAGTAGTTCTTTCTTTGCCGTTGGAAATAAATTCCTTGTTCTTCTTTCACTCTTTCCCTCTCATTAGGGCTTTCTTTTGTATTAACATATAAAGTACAAACTGCCATACTTACCACTTTTCCTTCTTTTGATTATTAGCAGAAGTATATTTACTGAGAAAATTATTTATATGTTTATAAATACACCTTGTACTTTATATCTAAATTTGGCTATATTTTCACGTTTCCCCAACTTTCTAGGGCCTTCATACCCTCTTTCACAGAAACTTTGCCATATGCTAAAAAAGTCTATAGAGCCAGAAATAAAAATAGCACATTTATAAATGTGTTTGTTTTTTCTATGGCTGATTCCCTGGGACACCTAAGAAAATGCATGTAAGAATGAAAGCATCTCAAGGATCAGAAAAAAATAGAGAAGACTGTAACCTCATACAGCATAAAATCCTTTTTTGAATTTTCCAAATTTTTATAGTTATTAGTTATGTACAGTTGCTAAAATCAAAGAATCAACCTATATTACAACCAATCACAATTTTTTTTTTTTTTTTTTTTTTTTGAGACAGAGTCTCACTCTGTTGCCCGAGCTAGAGTGCCGTGGCGTCAGCCTAGCTCACAGCAACCTCAAACTCCTGGGCTCAGGCAATCCTACTGCCTCAGCCTCCCAAGTAGCTGGGATTACAGGCATGTGCCACCATGCCTGGCTAATTTTTTCTATATATATTTTTAGCTATCCAATTAATTTCTTTCTATTTTTGGTAGAGACAGGGTCTCGCTCTTGCTCAGGCTGGTCTCGAACTCCTGAGCTCAAACGATCCACCCGCCTCGGCCTCCCTGAGTGCTAGGATTACAGGCGTGAGCCACCGCGCCCGGCCCAATCACAATATTTTAAGATGTAATTAAAGTTCTGAATTCTAATAAAACATAGGGAAACTCTTAAAATATGTCACCTGTGTTCAACTTAGAAAGATATATGAGCTTCACATTAGATCTAGAAAACCAGACCTGGGTTCCTCTCTGTAGGCAAAGGGCATTCGCTTTAAGATTTTTCCATTGGTGGTAGAAATGGAATTGCCATGATTCTTCCTTCGTACCCATTTCCTATTGTGATGTAGATATCGATGTTAGGGAAACCATCTCTGATGACAGATCTACGTCACACCCATCTACCACATACCCAGAAACGAACCTCTGTTATGCAGACTAATTATCCAATGAACCATCCAACTGGACCAATAATATTAGCTAATATTAGCTAATGAGCTAATACATGGAGATGAGCCAGAGACTTATCTAATTATCCAAACTTTAATGATAAGGAAAGTTCTAAGCATTACGTTAAACATTTTGACTGTGAAATATTTCACTGCCATTATTTTCGACCTAGAGATGGATCCTGGAAGCTTATCTGGAGGTCCTGGGAGGGAAAACAGCTAATCTTATATTCTCAGGCAAAAAAAAAGAAAAAAAAAAAAGCCTTCTCTCTCTATGAAGGCCATCTTCTTGGAACAAGAGTATACCTTGAGGAGGAAAACCCTTTAGTTCCTGACACTCACTGTGCTCTCTCTTGCTCAGGGCCTTTGCACCTGGCATCCCTTCTGCTTTTGATGCTGTGCTCTTATCCTCAGTCTTCTTTTGCTGATGAAATTTCCTTATCCTTCAGGTCTTAAATTCTATGTCACTTCTCCAGGAGTAAAGCAGTAAGACAAGGACACTTGCCAAGTCAACCAGATTTGCTAAAGAAACTCTGATAATGCTTCAGCCAATAATGTATCTCCTCATTATTAATTTTGGTGACTGGTGTTCTCCTTAATCTCTGTGTTTAATCATATTCGTTAAGCTCCTAAAACATAAAAAGTACAGTACTAGGCACTAAGAAATAGTAACTATTGAAGAAGTAAAGTCCTTGCTCTTAAAGAGATCAGAGTCCAACAAAAAGGAGAGAGACACAAATAGTTAATGATGGCACAAAATAGTAAAGCTATACTGAATGTATGGGCAAAATGTGATAGGATTTTTATTGGAGAGGAGGCAGGAAGGGCATTCTAACCAGGAGACACAACATAACCAAAGGGAAGTCATCATTGGTGGTAAAAGGAAGTATGTGTGAGGTGCCTACTTTTTGGAGATGAGTGATGGAGGGGCAGGGTCAGCTATGTAGTTTGTAGGACCTTGTACAAAATGTAAATGTGAGGCCCATGGTTCAAATAGCAGGGGGAAAAGTTCAGTTAGAGATATACTGACATATAAATCTTTTTCCTTAAAAAAAAAAAAAGAAGTGGAGTAATAGTGATATATGACTAATAACATGAACTTGTAAATTGCAAAAAATACATATTTTTGGTGTCATGATTTTATGTAATACAAAGAATAATAATATTTTGTTAATGTGATATCTTTGTTGATTATATGATTTTTCTGGCTCATTTTTCTATGAATTCATTTACAAGGTCAAAAATGGACACGTTCAGGAACTTCATATTCAAATGATATAATTAAAAGCAACCATTCTTGCCAAATGCAAGATTACGAATAAATTTTGATAATTTTAAATTTCCAGAATGATCTTTCCACTAATGCAAACTTACTGGAAGTGTTAATTATTTTACAGGCGGAGATAACATTCAGATACATTTCTGATAAATTATTTCATAATAATTTATAATATAAATTATATATAATTTATATATTATATTATATATTATATAATATAATATATAAATTAGATATAACATATATTATATAATATATAATATAAATTTTATATAAATATATGATATAATATATAATATATAAATATATAATATATAATATAAATTATATCTAGAGCTGATGATTACTGCAGAACAATTTTTTAAAAGATTTGACTCTTCATACAAATCCACTTCATGTAAATCAGAATTTAATTTTAAATGTAAATTTATACAGTGCCATTTTTATGTTTCCTCTGACATTTCTTGAAACTTGGAGGTTGTACAAGAAACTGAAAGCAGCTTCACGATTTGCATATAATTCAAGATACCTGTTATGCATTCTGGCTCTGTCTTCAATTACGAGGAAAAATTAATTTTAAAACTGTCCTCCTAATTAATGGTTCATGCACAGTTTCATATAAAAATAGCATTATTTTCTGTCAAATGTGACACCTTTTAATTTAATTTCTATTTCTAAAGCCTGTGGATAGCTGCTTTGCTTTGCTTTTTTGCAGCAATTTTCAAAACCTGAAATTCAAAACTCTGAAGAATTCTGATAATTGCCTGATATGCTTTAATGCAATATTTGTGTGTATATATTTATTTTGTTATAATTTACTAACAATATTTACTGCCTGATCTCCAGAGTTCCCGACCCTGTGCTCAGGCTGGAAAATTCCCATTAGTGCAGATGCACCCTGTGGATCAGCAGGCGAGCCCGCCTCCCACCACAGTCCTGGCATTGACCTCATGCAAAATCCCTCTTCTCTCCGTGTCCACTGCTGTTGCATCTGCTTCTGCTCTGCCGTTGTCACTGCCAATCTGGGCTGAGGTTCCAGATTTGGGCACCTCCTTGGGGACCCAGGACCCCCAGGCTCCCCAGGCATATGTGTGCCAGGAAGCTAGGCCAGCTGTCCAGCTGTTGTTGCCACGGAGCAGAGCCCACACATGTGCAATCTGCTGCCTGGCATGCCCCTGCTGCTCGTGCCCACACTCCATTGTTTCATGTGACATCGCTTACAAAACACAAGTTCAAAGATAAAATCATTAAGAACTTCAAGAAGTTCATAGCAGAGGATTAAACCGAGCATGGAATCCTTTTAGAGCGCAGGAGCCCTGTGTGACTGCACAGCCACTTGCCCAGGAAGCCGGCCTTAGGAATGGGGAATGCCATGTAGGAAAGAGTCTTTAAAGTAATCTGGGAACAGGATTTAAAGTTCTTTGAATGTCTTAACAAAGAGCTCATGACATCCTTTAGGCACAAAAGATTTCAAAGCAAGAAAGGAACATTAAATTTGTATTTTAGAAAGTTTATTTTCGTGTCCAATCAGGCAGAAACACTAGCAGATAAATCAACTAAGAAACTGTTACATAGTTTAGGAAGATGATTTGATTTCGAAGGACTGGATTTTGGGGCAGTAGCAAATTTGAGAAATAACTACAGTATTTTGAGTACCAAACATGTGGTGGGCATTTTTAATACATTATTTCTAATCCTCAAACAGCCCCCTAAGGTGGATATTTTCCCAATTTTGCAACTGCAGCAGCTGAAAGCATCAGGGTCTAGTTGCGCAAGGTCACAGTAGGTAGAGCGGAGCCAGCTGCAAGCCCTCAGCTCACCTTCCTCCCCTCACTTCTTTTCAGCTCAAAGAAGACATCCCAGAACGTGGTGACAGATCTGTGCAAAGTTTCAGGGAGAAGGAAGAGTCTAATATTCATTTAACATTTTCCCCCTCCCTGTCCTACACCCCCAGTCTTTGGGCTTGTTCACATTTATTTCATTTGTATTTGTAAGATAAATAGATTCAAGAAATCTATTGTACATCATAGTGACTATAGTTTATAACAATAAATTGTATACTAAAATTTTCCAAGAAGGTGGATTCTAAGCGTCCTTACCACATGAAAGAAAAAGAAAGAAAGAAAGAAAGAAAGAAAGAAAAAGAAAGAAAGAAAGAAAGAAAGAAAGAAAGAAAGAAAGAAAGAAAGAAAGAAAGAAAGAAAGAAAGAAAGAAAAAGAAAGAAAGAAAGAAAGAAATTGGTAACTATATGAGGTGATGGATGTGGTTTTTTAAAAAAATTTCAATAGATTTAGGGGTACAAGTGGTTTTTGGTTAACATGGATGAATTATATAGAGGTGATGTCTGGGGTTTTAGTGTATCTGTCACCCAAACAGTTTTCATTCCACCTGACAGGTAATTTTTCTTCCCTAAGTCCCCTTTCACACTCCCCCGTTCTGAGTGTTCAGTGTCCACTGTACTACTCTGTATACCCCCACAAACCCGCGAGCTGAGCTCCCACATGTGAGTGAGAGCATGTGGTATTTGATTTTTCATTCCTGCATTACTTCACTTAGGATAATGGCTTCTGGTTCCATCCAAGTAGCTGCAAAACACATTGTTTCATTACTTTTTACGGCTGAGTAATATTCCATGGTGTATATATACCACAGTTTCTTTACCCACTCATCAGTTGATAGGCACTTAGGTTGATTCCATATCTTTGCAACTGTGAATTGTGCTGTGATAAACATGAGAACACTTGTATTTTTGATACAATGACTTCTTTTCTTTTGGGTAGATGCCTAGTAGTGGGATTGCTGGATCAAATCGTAAGTCTACTTGTAGTTCTTTGAGAAATCTCCATACTGTTTTCCATAGAGGTTGTACTAATTTACATTCCCACCAACAGTGTGTAAGTGTTCCCTTTTCACACATCCACACCAACATTTATCGTTTTTTGACTTTTTAGTAATAACCATTCTGATTGTGGCAAGATGGTATCTCATTGTGGTTTTAATTTGCATCTCCCTGATGATTAGAGATGTTGAACATTTTTTCATATGTTTGTTGGCCATTTATAAATCTTCTGAAAAATGTCTGCACATGTCTTTTGCCCACTTTATAATGGGATTATTTGGTTTTTTTCTTAATGATTTGCTTGAGTTCCTTTTATATTCTGGATATTCTTTGTCAGATGTATAATTTGCGAATATTTTCTCACATTCTGTAGGTTGTCTATTTACTCTGTTAATTATTTATTTTGCTGTGCAAAAACTTTTTAGTTTAATTAAGTCTCACTTATTTATTTTTATTTTTGTTGCATTTGCTTTAGGATAAATTCTTTGCCTAGGCCAATGTTCACAAGAGTTTTTCCTAGGTTTTCTTCTAGATGTTTTATGGTTTCAGATCTTACATTTAAGTCTTTTATCCATCTTGAGTTAATTTTCGTATATATAGAGAGAGATGAGGATCCAGTTTCATTCTTCTGCATGTGGCTCTCCAATTTGGATACGTTAATTAGTGTGATCATCATGATCACATCACAATTTATATGAATATCAAAACATCAAGTTGCGTATCTCAAAAACATACAATATTTGTCAATTATACTTCAACAAAAACAAACTGGAAAAAAAGATCCTATAAGATAAAGAGAGCCAAATTTTAAAAGGAGAGGCTTGCAGTAGACCCTTTCAAAGTCACATACGATAGTCAGCATTCTATAAATACTCCTTTCTTTTCCTCACTACTTCCCTAGTCCTAGTCTCAGGGTGCTCCAGTTTTATTTGATTTGGTTTAATTTTTCCTTTTTTTGTCCCAAGCTGGTGCCCTGCCAACTCCCCTCTCCCAACTCCAATCATTGTAAATTTACCCCAAAGGCCATGGAAATGTGTGTATTTTCCAAGCTGTGAAGACATTTCCCTCATTTCATTCAGGACTAGCCCATAAGGAGGCATGGTTGGGGGAAATGAAAGAGATAAGGATGTAAATGAGTGAGGTGATTAGCACCCAGGCAGCATCCAATAAATGTCAACCACCTGTCATCCCCGAGAGAAAGGTTTCTAAAGACCTATTCTATTATCTGCCACAGAAAAGTTGAGAATCCTTCCACAACGAACATCCCTGGGCTGCACACACAGGGAAATGAAGTCCCAACCTCCATTCTGAAAATGACTATGCAATCATCATTCAATAAAAATGCATTGCATGTCTGCTATGACAATGGCACCATACTTGGTATTTTAATAATCTGATTTTTCCTATCCATTTAACCACTAAGATCTTGGAAATTGATAGTATGAGAATATATTTGGTCATATATGTAAAAACTTAGAGAATAAGACCCACTGAACTATTTCATTAGGTCTTGAGCCAACTCCCCACAATCAATGACATGCAATTACTATCAGTTTGAGTAAGTCAGAAATTATTTTAAAACACAAACATTATTTTAAACACAAAATTATTTTAAAACACATTTCATTTCCCATTATGCCAATTCTTGTGGTATTATTCCTTAAGAAAGGAATATTGGCCAATCTAGCCATTTCTCAGAATTAAAATAAAGTTCAAGTATACATTCAAGTCCATATAACAGATATTTATTGGTGGAGGAGAGGCATTCACATTTACTGAGCAATGACCTTGTAGCACACGCTGAGAAGCCCCTTTATACACGTTTTGTCATTTATGTTCACAATTACTGTTATTACCTCCATTTACAGATGAGGAAATTGAAACTCAGAGAAGTGAAGCAATTAAGCACATATCATGGTGCTAGTACAAAGTAAAACCAGAATTTGATTTTACTTCTATTTGATTTCAAGTGGCTTCTGTGTGTCAGAAGTCAGACCTTGTACAGGCATACAAAGTTGACTTCAGGTCATTTGACTAAGTAGAACGAAAAGCTGGCACAGAAGGACACACCTGCCCCAATCCAAACACGTACCTTACTATCTAAGACAGGTTCAGTGCCATCTATTTCTTTAGTGACTTCTTACTATGGTGCTTCCTGCTATGCTACTATACTATTATTCTGCAAAGAATATAAGCGGAATAAAGGTTTGCATGCTGGAGTTGGAGTAAAATTAATGTCATAGAACATAATTATCATTTTCGTAAATCATCAAGAGACATCAGCTTTGTAGTGAATTGAAAAATCATTGCTTCCCCCACTCATAATCCAGGCAAACTGAGAAATACCATGAATGAGCTGGAGTTAGACAGTTGGCTATAGTTATGCCCGAATATTCTTCCTAGCAACCACTATCTGGTCTTGCAATGATGACAGAGCCCTGGGAGCTGGTACTGCCCCCAGGGAACGTGTGGAGGGCTGGGTGTGCAGGGTGCTGGAAGGCAGGGATTAAAGGAGGGCTGGCAAGCATGGGCTGGCCACTGAGTGCAGCACCGAAAGGCACATGTATACCCTGTGTGGGGAAGAGAGTTGGTCTACACAGAAGGATCTGAAGGACGAAGCAGAGGCAAGGGATGCCTGGTTGATTTTCTGAAAAGAACACTACAGGTCGTGGGAGACATCTGACCCCCTAAACCACACTTCTAGGTGTATGCCTTCTATGCACCTCTCCCTGCTCCTCATTTCTCACCAGACCTTGTGAAGCCTCTACACAGTTCATGTCCTTACATATTGGATGCCACACCTCACTGCTCCTGCTGATGCGTTACTGCCCTGAGGAGTATCAGTGGTCCCTCCCTCTCTGCTCATCTTCCTCCTCTCTCTGCTCCCTTCTCTTCCTCTCTCCAGGCTCCCTTAGTCACGCAGATACAATTGACAGCAGCAGGATTCTGGCAGGGCTTGAGAGGTGGCCATGAGTTGCAGTGGGTGAGGCTCCTTTTCAGAGGGTACTGTCCTCAAGTGAGAGCCTGCAGAAGCGATCTCTTCACACTGAGGAAATGGGCTCAAAGAGGACAGTAAAAATTACCTGCCACCTCATCTCCTAAAGAGACAACCACTATTAATATTTTGGTAATTTCCTTCCTTCCATTTTTATATACTTAGAATTTTTCTTTTACAAAATTGGGAATATACATATATGTATATGTGTGTGTATATAATCTCAGTAATTATATACATAATCTATAATATTAGTATATAATATATTATAATCTACATATAAGATGATAATCTATAAGACTAATATATGATATATATAATTGAGATTACATACATATTACATATATGTGTATATATGTATACAGATATAGATATAGCTATAGATATAAATATAGAAATAGGTATAGGTATAGATAGATCATTGCATGGCCTATTTTTTTCATTTAACACATAATTAACATTTTCCCATGTCAGTGAATATTATTAAGAGAAAAGATTGTTTTAACAGCTGACTGACATGCCATCTTATAAATATTACACAATCTATTTAAACATTTCTCTGTTGCTAGACACTTGGGTTATTTAATGTTTTTATTATCAAATTAATATCGTAATAAATATCTTATATATAAATTTATCTGGGCATTTATGTTTATTGTCCTAAAATAATAACAGCTAATGTTTACCGGCTTCTTATTATATGTCTGACCCTAAGCTAAATACTTTATACATACATTTAATCTTCACAAAAGTCTATGAGGTGAGTTCCATTATTATCCCCATTTTACAGACAATAGGTGGCACAAAGGAGTTAGATAAACTGTTCAAGCTCACACAGGGACAAAACGGTGGAGTCAGGATTCAACCTTACTTCAGAGCCTGAACTCCAACGCTTTGTTGTTACTAATACTTCCTAGACTGGAACCACATGCAATAAACAGCTATAGGGAGTTTATTTATTCATTTGTGTGTTCGTTATTAAAGTAATTCCCACACGAAGTATAAGAAAAGTCTAAACAGTGTGGTATTAAATGAAAAATAAAAGCCTTTCACACCCTTCTCCCCCTACTCCCAGTCTGACTTCCTAAAGGAGATAATTAAACCTACCTTCTTCTTTTTGCTATTATTTTGATGATTACCTCTATGATTTTCAATAAAACAGAAGCTTTTGAACCAGTAGTTGGTCAGTTAATTGAAAAAGTCAATTAACATGAGGAATTATCATAAATGAGATGTACAGACCATCAATGTGTGGCCAAGGTCTTTTCTTCTATCAGAGACAAAGTTGCCAGGTTGAACTTTGAATGTCACATGGCCTGTCATGTGTCAACTGCAGCTGGAATTCTTGGTCTCTGACTGCCAGTCTTCGTTTCTTTAAAGCAGAATGAGCAGTTAAAGCCACTTACAAAGTAACTGTGTGCAAAATCACTCCAGAATGTTTTGTATTTTCTTCCAATTTTTTAAGATTGCCCTCCCACACCTAATTTAACAGCAATATTTCTAGCAACTTACCTTTCACAAAGCATCCAACAAAGCATTCTGAAAGCATTCAACTCACTTTTCGGATAGAAACACCTCTTATCTCACACTTATATTACTTACAATTTAATTAAGTTGCATAAGAAGAATATGTACTTGATAGCATGTACTTATGTAATAATTATATTAGACCACTAGGGCCACCATAACAAAACACCACAGACTGGGTGGCATAAGCAACAGAAATTTACTTTGTCACACTTCTGGAGACCAGAAGTCTAAGATCAAGATGCCATCAGGGTTGGTTTTTGGTACAGCCTCTCTTCTTGGCTTTCAGGCAACCACCTTCTTGCTGTGTCCTTATGAAGCCTCTTCTGTGTGTGTACGTGGAGGGAGATCTCTGGTATCTCTTTTCTTTCTTAGAAGGACACCAGTCTTACTGGATTAAGGGACCACCGCTGTGACCTCATTTAACCTTAATTACCTTCCTAAAGGCACTATCTTAGATAAATTGTACAAATTCTTTTGCAAACCCTATATGATCTTGGAGCGGGTCTGGGAATTGGAAATCTTTTATATTCTTAAGTTCAGTCTTTGTGCAAGGCATATAAACAATAGCAGGCTCACCTCTTTCTTTGGGTTTTACCTTGAAAGGGGCTGCCAAAATAGGCATTTTTACGGAGGGGATCAGAGACATGGAGATTTTCCTCAGGTAGTGGTGGTGGAAGGAGAAACAAGTTAGGACAGGAAAGTTCAGATAAGAGAAGACATAAAGGTGGAATTTCCATGTGGAAGAAAGAAGCTTTCTGAAGTCTTTTTTAATTCAGAAATAACATCAGATATCATTTTGTTTACCTCCTCAATGGAGGCAATTTTCTCAGAATTACTTTTAGTAGTTTCTAGATGTCTTTGGAAGTAAGTCTCCCACTCAATTTATCTGGCTCTAAAACCAGCTTTTTTCCATGTTGTGTACAAATAAACTATTTTAGGCATTTCAAAGGACCCCCATTTCAGCCATTGTTGCTTATGATCATTCTGGGTCATGTGGGTCCATTTTCCTAGATATTTACAAGAGGATGTCCCATAAATGTTGTATATAATTTTGTCCTTTAAAAGAGCACTCAAATTTTGAAGCTTGATTCCCTATAATTTAGGAACTTTTCAAAAGTGGCTAAGGCTGGAAATGTGTTTTGGGTCAAAGTGTGCTGCTTATGAGTGTCACTCCTCAAGGTGTCACCCAAGAGTCATGAATTACTCTCTAACGTGTCTGGTAATCTCTGATCACCTTGACAGCAGAGTGCTCACGGTGCCAGGTAACCAACTCTTATGCACACCTTCTGGCTGAGCAGAGTCTCTGCAGGTGTTCTTTTTGTGGAGAAGCCCTGTGAGACCACTACACATCACAGACAAATGTCTTGATACCTCCACAAAATCTCTGGTCACCTAGAGCACCCAGTTGGGTTTAAAGAGAGCAAATGTCTCTTAACTTTGGAGTGAGAGAACTCACCCTCATGCACCTTTCAGCTTGAAACTAACAGGAATTTGTCACAAATAAAAATAAAAGTCCAAATTACAAGCAATAGGAAGCCTCTGCAATTTTAAAAGCATGCTATATAATTTGAGGCCAAAAGAAGTGAAACCACCAGTGGCAGAATGTCAAATACTGTGACCCAGACATTTTGTTGTGAGACAAAGGCAGAGAAGCAAAAATTCTTCTTTTTTCCTGCTTATAAACAGAGGTTGAAACCTTCATTCTAGAAAGGAAGGGTTGGAAAGAACAGCCCAAGCAAAGGCCAGACCTCAACCTAAGGGTTAAGAGGTCCAAATTCAGGAGGACTCACCCCTTATACTCAACAACACTCTTGGAGCTAGAAAAACAACACAGTGGGTTCTAGCTGGCCAGATGCTGAGTATGGGAAGAGTGTCAAATCTGAATCCTGCTCACAGCACCAGAAATGTTGACTCAAAAGGAAGAAGCTAAGGCACAAATTATAATTTTGCAGAGTTTACTTGAGGCAAAATGAGGACAATTGCCCAGAAGACTCACGCCCGCATATCCTTGGCTATGAGCTCCCTTCAGCCTTTGTTACAAGCAATTTGGGTTTTTGTTTTTTTGTTTTTTTTGGAGACACAGTCTTGCTCTGTCACCCTGGCTAGAGTGCAGTGACACTGTCATAGTTCGCTGTAACCTCAAACTCCTGGGCTCAAGCAATTCTCCTGCCTCAGCCTCCCAAGTAGCTGGGGCTACAGGCATTTGCCACCATGCCCAGCTAATTTTTCTATTTTTTATAGAGACAGGGTCTTGCTCTTGCTCAGGCTCCTCTTGAACTCCTGAGCTCAAGCAATTGTCCCACTTTGACCTCCCAGAGTGCTAGGATTGCAGGTGTGAGCCACCGTGCCAGGCCTATTATAAGCAAGTTTTTAAAGGAAAAAGGAGGGGACATGGAGTGGCTGATTCAAAGTTGTTTGTCATAAATTCTCACTGGGTTACAGAAATAACATTGATTAGTGATTGGATATACATTATATGTGCTATGTGTGGCATTGTTAGGTTAATTTATAGTTACTTGTGGTAATAACAAGCAATTTCAAGCAATAATTACCCATTCCAAGTGGGGGGAGTAGGACATGACTGCTATCTCATTCCAATGCCTCTCTGCGCCTGATAATTTAGAAGAAGTTTGCATTCCTCACATAAACATTTATTTTCTTTCTCAATATTTCTGACACAAAATATATATATATTTTTCCCACATCAGCCAATTCTCTGACATCAGCTGAATGTCCAACAATTTATTCCAACTCTGACATCATCTGAGTTATTGTCAGATTCCACAAATTTGTGGGTTCAGTCCCAGGAGACTAGCCTGACTTCAGATGCCAGTTGCAAGTCCTGGGTCACCTGCATTTCTGACCAACTGGCTATAAATGAGGGTTCTCATGACTCCCCCACCAGGTTAATAATTTGCTAGAATGACTCACAGAATTCAGGGGAATAGTTTACTATTATCAGTTTATTTTAAAGGACAAAACTCATAAAAAGCCGGATGAAAGAGGTGCATAGGGCCAGGTATAGGGAGGAGATACAAAGTTTCCACGCCCTCTCCAGGAGCACCACTGCTACCAAAAGCTCAGCACTTGTCTTCGAGGCCACATCAGAAGAGTGAGGACAAGTGGTTGGGAAAAAGGAAAGAGAGATATATTAATTTGCTGGCAATGAGGAGAATGGCAGACTCCTATCTCAAAGCACCAATTTCCCAATAATAAACAGAAACACAGAGTTTTTAAAGGAAGACCATTCAGCTTTAGGTAATTGTTGTTCAACTACAGTTGATGATTCTGATCCATCCCATCTCTGGGGAAGACAAACTCATGACCTTCACCCACCTGGGAGGCCCACCCAAACCTTCCAGACCTCCACCCCCATGGACAGTTCCACTGAGCCATCTCCTGTAGCACAAAGAACAAAAGACATTGCCCCTCCTGACCACTGGCCTGAGGCAGAGATGTAGGTTTTAATTCCCAAAAAGACTGAGTGAGGTTTTAAAGAGACAGAAAACATTTTTGCCACTTTTTCAGGCCATTCTCTCTGCAACATATTTCTCCCCTGTCAATTTTACCCTTCATATCTATGGGAGGAGGGGCAATGTAGTCATCAAGTTATTTTCTGTTGAATTGGGGTGATGTTTTAGAGGGAAGGTTTATATTTATGTATGTCATTGTAAAGTTTTGGCAGTATATTTACAACAACAGATTACCAGGCAAAAAAAAGTCATAAGCAACAACTACAACAGTGAGGAGTGACAAGGCAAAATGGACTGTTGCCTTGAACACACTGTCTGATTTAGGGCAGGGTTAGAAAGAAACCTAGGACCTCTGAGTACAGAACTATTGGTCATTCCCTGCAGGTGATCCAAGAGACTAGCTTCTGTAAATTCAGAAATACTTGTACCGAATGAGGTTTAGGATGACAAACCCAATAGCAAGACTGATCAACAGAAGAGGCTATAGCCTGGGGAAATCCTCACTAAGGAGTTGTCCCACTTTATTACAGTCAAAACAAACAATCAAAGAAAGGTTAGCAAAAATATCAACATTTTTATTTTTCCTTTTTCTCAAACAGATACTTTAGATCACCTAGAGGCTGGCCCCTCCACTGGGGGCTTGGGTCCTCTTTTTCCATGGGACACCTCTTTACTCTGGTATCATGGACCCAGGCTTTTCATTTCTGAAATTTTAATGAAGTCTGAGCTGTTAGAGACACTTCTTAGGGTCCTTTTCACTTTCTTGCTTCCAATTGGGGTGGGGACCTGAAAGAGGCAAACTCATGTATAGTGGTTAGCACCTGACCCATTCATTTGACATATTGTTTTCCTGTGCCTTCTTTACTCATGGTTATATTACCATACTTACCTCAGAGTGCCAGGACGGGTCTCTCATAAACTATTTTAGAGGCTTAATTTAAGCCTGTTTTTAGGGGAACCTTTACCCAGAGGAGGACAAGTGGCAATACCCTATCCCACTTTTTTGTATCAGCTCCAGAATGTATGTAATTTTCACTCTAGATGTAGGTCTGTGTTTATTTGTTGGGTTATCTTTGATTCAAAAGGGGATCCAATATCACTCTGTATGGAGGGGTGGAGCCTATGACCATCTTGACAAACTGTGGGATCATTGAGTCTACTGTGTCCAGCCTTAGAGAAATGGTTCACCAGGTTCCCACTAGGGGTCCACTCAAAGAAGTTCATGAGCAACCACAGGGCACTGTGTAGCAGATCTAGGTGCAGACAATGGGAAGCAAAGTCTCCCCCAATGAGCACTAATGGAGTAGCCAAACACAGTGACACCTTGAGTTCTTGAGCTGTCTCTGTAGTTGCCTGTCCATGGCATCGATCACCAGCATACCATTCTCCATCTGTCTGACCTCTTTCCCTGGACTGCTGATGTCCATCATCCTATTGTCCTCTGAGGTTTGTTCCTGCTCGGTGCTGGCATACATACGCAGGAACTCAGTGAAGACCCTGTCCCATCAGGCCAGCAACTCCTGGTAGGAGCCCATCTTAGAACTTTCATCTTTACTTTGACCAGTCTGATGACTATGTGTTGTGGTGATTGTCTGTTTGCAATGAATCTCTCAGAAGTCTTTTGAGCTTTTAGTACCTGGATATCTAGATTTCTAGCAAGGCCTGGGAAATTTTCCTCAATTATTCCCTCAAATAGGTTTTCCAACCTTTGTGTATTTTCTTCTTCACCCTCAGAGATGCCTATGATTCTTATGTTAGACCTCTTTACATAATCCCATATTTCTTACAGGCTTTGTTTGTTCCTCATATTTATCTATTCTTTCTTTTTGACTGACTTGTTTGACTCAAAGTTGGTGTCTTCAAGTTCTGAGAGTCTTTCTTCTGACTGATCTAGCCTATTCTTAAGGCTCTCCACTGTGTTTTGTATTTCCTTAAATGAATTTTTCATTTCTAGAAGTTCTGTTTGATTTTTTTTAATAATTTGATTTCTTTAGGGAATTTTTCATGCATTTCCTGCATTGCTTTTGTGGTTTATTTGAGTTGGGTTTCTATTTTCTCTTTATTTCATTGAGCTTCCTTACAATCCATACTCAAAATTCTTCACCTGTCAATTCAATCTTTTTGTTTTGGTTGGTATCCATTGGTAAGGAGTTATTGTTTTCTTTTGGTCAAATCCTTTCATTGATTTTTCATGTTTCCAGAGTTCTTTCACTGATTCCTTCTCATTTGGCCTCTCAGTTGAGATCTGGGGGTGCTAGGCCTGGCTTACAGGCATGTCTCTGGCTCCCTAAAGATCAATCCCTGAGCATGCCAGGAAGGAGAGTGCTGGTCATGAGTTGCTGCTAGGGTATTCTAGCAGGCTTGATGAACCTCTCATGTTACTTTTTAACTGCTGCCTTCAACCTCCTCCCAATAGTCTGTCATTAGTTAGGCCCCCCAGCTTAATCTCTGAGATGGTGAGTGGTACTTTTGAGTATGAATCAGCCATTCCCTGTTTGCTTGAGTTGGAAGGCACTATGCTTAACTCTGGGTTGTTCCCCCATCATTGATTGAAGTTTGCATGGAAGAACCAGCTGCCAATATGGTCTTTTGTGCCCATGGTAAACTCTGGCACCTCAGGCAGAGCACATGAATATCCCAAGCTTTAGGAGGGACTCTGTAGCTCCCAGGTTTGCTTGATCTCTATGCCCCCTGAGATGGGGAAGGAGCAAGACAAATCATGGCTGGATTGTGAGAGCCTGAGAGGCTTTCCTAAGCCTCAGTGAAGCTCAAAGTTACTTATCCAGCCGCTAAGGGGAGCCACTGGTATGAAGTTCAAGGTAATCTCTCCAAGCCAGGAAGGCCATTCCTGAAGGAGGGGCCTAATCACTTGAATGCTAAGGCCCCAGAGCAGGCTCTTTCCACCCTTGTTCACTAGCACAGTTTCTCTATGTGGTGAGGTGAACGCCCTCCTTATTGTCTCCCTAAAACTCCACAGCACTCTCTGATCAGAACAGTCCATGTGGGCTCCCTCACCACCTGAGACCAGCCCTAGAACAACACTTCAGTCCATGTGTCTGACTCACTAGTGTGCAGCTCCACAGGGCGCTGGTAGGTAGGCGGGTCCCCTATTGTCCATACCTGTTTCACCACAAGACCCCAAGTGGAGAGAGGTAGGCCCTCTGCCTGCAGGAGCCTCTTCCAGGGCTATGATCCTGCTGGGAAGAAGCAGCCACTCACAAGTTTCTTGGCTCAGGCTGCACTCCCTATTGTAATGACTCAGGGAAGGGGCCAGCTGGCAGCCCAGGACATTTGGTTGTTATGGAAACCAAGGGCTAGTCTAATTTACTCTGATGCTGTGTCCCTATTCAATATGGCAGTTCTCCAGCAGGGGTGGAGGATGGGCACACTCACAGATTCCCATTCTTCAGCACCCCTCCACATTCCCCCATTGGATATGTCTGCAAGGGTTTCCTCATCACCTGAGTCTGGGACTGAGATCTCTCCCCTGCATCCCCCTGCTCTCGTGTCTGTGGGGCACCAAGTGCGGCCCACCTGTCCAAGCTGCTCACACACAATCCCACAAAATGCCAGCAGGTAGGGCACTCACAAATTGCAGCAGCCCTACTCTTGGTGGCAGGCTTGGCCATGAACGTGCATTGATCCTAGAGAAGCAGTGGTTAGTGTGCTCTTTGGTTCAAAGTATTGTCATGGTTGCATTGGAAGGGGAGGGACCACTGCTACCAGCCCGTCTGAGCCAAAATTACATTCCCTGATACCATGAGTAGAGGAGGTACACAGAGGAGGAAGTTTCCAGGTGCAAGAAAGCCGGCACTCAAGTCTCTCATGGCACTCTCCCGTGGAATGCCCCTTTTTAATACCCAAACTCCTGGGGTTCAGTGGTTTGCCCCACTAGTCCTATTTAGCTGCCTTGCCTGGGCTCGTGGAGGGTAGAAACACTCCCAATATTTCTGTGTCCCACTTTCCACTGAAGGTACCTAGGTGGGGTAAGAGAAGTCCCCCCTACCCTTTCACTGGGCTCTGAGCCTCTCTGGGTTTGGTCTGTGCTGCTGTCTTCTCCTCTCTAACTTCTTCTTTTCCAGCTGCATCATTTTTCTTCGTTGAATCTCCCAATGTCTCTGCTTTCTCTCCCTGCAATCCCCACCTGTATTGTAACTGCTCTCTGCTTTCTTCAGTCCAATATACTACCTTCCAGCTGGGATGGTCCACAAGCGATGTCACTAGTCAGCCATCTTGGCTGCTCCTGGGCACTCCTTTTATCTCCATTCGCCTTTACACTCTAGAAGGGCCATGCTAGGGAAAAAAATTAAATGTTTTATTGCTATGCCAATTTAAAGATATTCACTTCACTTCTTAGTCTATTGATAACACATGAAAGGATAAATTAATTCTGTACTATTTTTTACCAGTCATGTTTAATTTATAATAATTTATGTTTCATATTTCAAATCTTCAACATTAAGAATATGTTTAGGCAGCCCTATGAGCTATGTCATTTTGCCCAAAATAACACACTGACCCTAAACCATGCAATCAGATAATAAGTTAAGAAATTACTATACAATGATACACTGTAAATAGAGATAATATTTCTGAATCTGAAAAGTATTTGGCCTTACAAAGCACTGACATAATCATATGTTCCATCATGACATTGCGGGGTTTTCTTGAAAGCCTGAGTAACGATTTCTTCGTTTGTCAGTCAGCGGTCTGCCTTTCCTACACAGGCAGGACCTGCACTTTTCTTATTGGCCGTGCAGAGAGTGACGGCTGGCAGCAGCTGCTATTGTCAATCAGTCCCAGGCTCTACTTTCAGCCTAAAAAGATGATTGATTGAAATGCATCGGAGACCACTCTAGGGCTGGCACCTTGTGTACTTACACATGAACTGAATCTAGGAATGTCCGGTTCAAAGAAGAAACAGTGTCTGGCCCTATCCCCACTTCCCCCAGCCCATAAACCCAAAGCACAAACTAGGTCTTAGTACTGTAGGTATATCACAGATTTGTGTGCAAACTGATGATTATTAGGCTAACCTTAGTTCCTGAATGCAACTCTTTGGCTGGCTAGCAAAAGTTAGGCAAAATGTAAAGAGTTTGACCAGGCATCCTGGAGCCAGTTCAACACCGTGAATATTGTTGCACAAACTGGTGTTTACTACTCTTGCCAGACATGTCTTAGGAACACTGCATTCACTAAATCTGTGTGACAGAGTCTGGGTGATAAACAGGAAGTAGGGCAGGAAAGAGGCAACATTCCTTTGGTGCTAGGACCTCTCGGGGACTCTAGAATGGGGAGATCAGTGACTTTTATATAGCTGCTTTTCTAAGAGTACAGACTTTGTGGGGTATACTTAGCCTCAAGTTTTGAGGTGATGTCTGTGTTGACACTAGCCTGGATTTGGGATTCATGTTGACCCTGGGGTCCTCCACTGAGCAGCTGACTGACCTCCAGTAAGTATCAATAATCTCCCAAGGCCGAGTAATGGAGCTGGGCTGACAGCAGCATCTGCTGCTCGTCCATCATCCCTTCTGACCAATAGAAATAGAGCGTAGCTGGTGTGGCCTGAGAAGGCCCTCACTCTCCCTCTCCAGTGGCTGTACCAGATGAAGAAATCATTACTACTCAGGGCTGGAAAAGAAACCAAGGATGTCTGGAGGGAATAAAAGAATGAGAGAACAGGATACAGTCAGCCAGTTGGTCACCAAGGCACATTACATCCTCTGGGCACTCTTTCCAGATGCCTCGCATTTTTCAGTGTGCAGCCACTTTCCCCATCCCTTCACTGGAGAAGTTCAAGGTTTCAACATCCTTGCACAACGCAGCCTTTAGGAGAGTTATAGGGATGTCTTGAGAAAAGAAAGCAAAGCGTCAGCCCAGGGAGAAATTGAGAGTTTCCTCACTGCCTTGGGATTAATGCGAAAAGCTCAATGAGAAGCCATGGGTCCCTAGGAGCCTTGAAATGTCATTTAGAGAAAGTGGGAAATGAGACAAGTAATCATTCAATGCTTCTCAAATGCTCTCAACATGAGCCAGTTCTCCCTGTGCTCAGAGTGAATGGATGCCTTTCAGGTTTGCCCCTCACCACCATTTTCATGCCTTGTCTCTCAAAAGCCTTGTGGTTATTAATAGTGATAATACTGCTAATAATATCTTCCTTCTGAGCCATGCACAGCATTTACAAAGATTTTCCACATTCACTATTTCACCTGAAACCCTAGGAAACAAGAATAACATATGATGGCATCTCCATTTTAGAGGTGAAAACATGGAAGGTCAAAAGAGACCCCAGATAGCAGAGCTGAAAAAAAGCCAAGGGGAAACGTGCCCTCGGATGTTATGTTTCCACGTCCAGGGCTCTTTCCACATTCAAAGCTCACATTACATCAGCCCTGTCCACAATTCAAGTAACACCAGTCAGCTGTGATCCAGAAGTAGGGACAAGGTGAAATACACAGCACCTGAGAAGTTTGGGGCGTGTTTCTGCCATGCTGTCATCTCCATGAAGGAAGTTACATCAGCCACTAGTGCATATGTGTGTATGATAAAATTACAATCTTTCCATTCACTGGCTCAAGGACTGCTGATACAGAATATCTGAGAAACCTTAGTCCTTTTATGAAGAACATCTCTCTCATTTGAGATTTGGTGTCCTTTTCTCAAATCCTTCAGAACTGAAAAAGGACAAGTCAGCAGATTTATGCTGAGAAGATAATGAAAGGTGGAGCTCTGTGTTTGCGTGTGTGTGTGTGTGTGTGTGTGTGTGTTAAAAAGCAACACGATTCACTTCCCTAGCCCAAAGAAAACAATTGTTAACATTTAAGAGTAGAATTCATGAAGAAAAACATTTAAATATGGCAAATCATACACAAAGAAGAAACTTAGCTGTCCTCAAACTATTGCCAACTTCCAACAAATGCCGTATTTTCAATTTCCCTCTCTCAGAATCTGTGCTTTTAAATGACCCTTTCTTTAGCCTTTTTCTCTTTTAATAGAAATGGAATATATGACAATAAAAGCTTTTCCCCACACTCTCAAACACGTGTAAGAAAAAAGTATTCCATTGCCAGCTTAAGCCAAATAAAGTAAAACAGCATGACTAACCAGTATTTCATCATTTCGAGGACAATCTTTGTGCTGTTTTGACTTTCCACACCAATTAAGAGATTTGGATTAGACATGAAGCTTGGACAGACTTTCACAGGCCCGCGGAGTAAGTCTTAGCACACTTTAATTCATAAACCCTAGAGTGCATGACATATCACAAAAGCAATCCATGAAGCACATTAGTTAAGAAAGAATAATAAAATTCTTGATCTTTTTTAGATAACTGTCAGAAAGATTAGGGATATGGAATGAGACCATTAAGAATTTATAAAATGGAATTCCACTGTGATTCTAATTATTCTCTCTACTAGAACAGCAGTGAAAGCTTTGGCTCTTTCCCTAACTTGATCCCAGGACAGATTTTTCTTCTTCCCTCAAATATATTTTCCTCTCAAGTTGCAGGAACTGAAACAAAAAAGAGAAAGCAGTAGAAAAAACATAGTAATAAATGAAAAACCATAGCCCTGAAGCAGTCATCTGCCATGAGCACAAGCAAACTGTAAAATATATTAAATCAATTGCATCATTTAATATTTTACTAAGGAGGACACAGGAGATTGTAATTTTAATTTATTTCTAAAAATATAACCAAAGATTGTTTTATGTTCGATTCTTGAATAGGGTTAAGTGGGAGTTCTAGAGTAATGTCTGATCAATTACATCCAAATTGCTTATACTAAAAAAAAAAAAAAAGAAGAAGAAGAAAGAAAAAGAATTCTAGTGTTTAATGTGCCCTTAATACAAATCACAATGGGACTGTAAAATTAAGAAAGTAATTCACAACATAAACTCATTTGTGCATAGAGCAGTTGTTGTCAAATTTTATCATGCATCAGAATTACTTAGAGGAATTGTGAGATTTCTGGGCCTTACCCCCAGAACTTCTGATTCAATAGGTCTGGGGGAAGGCCTAACAATCTGCATTTCCAATAAGTTTCCAGGTGACGCTGATGCTGCTGGTTGGACTACTCTATGAGAATCACCACTATAGAGGAATTAAGATAATAGGAAACAACAAAGGGCCTTTGGCCTAGACCAAATAAATTCATTAGTGAGCTAAAGAAAGCAGTTTTAGAATAGAGAACACATTCCCTTAAAAAATAAATTTAAGTCCCCACTCTAGGCTAGTAACTGTTCTAGGTACTACAGATACAGCAGTGAACAAAACAGGCGGGGTCCTTGTCCTCATGGAGCTAACATCCTAGTGAGAGAGTTGCATGATAAGCACTTAGTCATGAGTGCTATGAAGAAAAATAAAGTAGAATAAGGAGGTATCATAGAAATTGATGGGGGTGGATGCTGTTAGACCTGGTGTTCAGTAAGAGCCTTTTTAAAGTTTTTTATTTTTGATTATTATGGATACATAATAGTTGTACATACCTACAAGGTACGTGTGATGTTTTGATACAGGCATACAATGTGTAATAATCAAATCCAGGTAATTGAGGTATCCATTCCCTCAAGCATTTATCATTTTGTTGTGTTAGGAACATTCCAATTCCACTGTTTTAGTTATTTTTAAATATACAATAAATTATTGTTAACTGTAGTCACCCTATTACGCTACTGAATGCTAGTAAGAGCCTCTTTGAGGAGCCATTTTTACAAGGCTTGTGTTAAGGAGGGAGTAACCTGTGGTAAGAAGGACTGCAGGAGCGTTCTGAGCAGAGAAATAACAAAGTTTGAATACAGAGTGTTGTGTTACTGCTGTTTTATGTTTCACAACCAGTCCTCAACATCGGCTTTAGCCAGTGAAGCTATTTTTGACAAGAAATAGTTATCTTCTCAATTGAAAGAACACTAAATGTCACCTGCACACATTAAAAAAGCACACATGCAATTTCTAGAACTGAAAAAGGAACTGAATAAATAGCCAAACAATGGATTCAACAAAGAAATTAATTATCAATATAGAATGTTACTGTAGAATTTTATTAAAAGAATAACACTACATAAACATTGTTTAGATAAATGTCAGAACTATCAGTATAATATATATAATAACCAGTGGAAAATATCAAGATTTAATAGAATGGATTTCAAAATGCAATGGTACAATGGCCAAACACTTAAGATAGATGGAAAATAATCAGAGAAAATCAAATAATCATTGTCTAGTGTGGAGAATTCAAAGTGGGATTATTGATTTAATAAGTAAGAAAATTTTCATAGATATAATTTGAAAAAGCAAGTGTTAGTTCAACTCGATTGTACCAGGGATAAATGCATGTTGAAAAATTATAATATTGATTTCATTTATTGTCAGACTACTAGAGAAGAAAACAAGAATATCACAATTAATTAGTATTTCCTTGGTTTTGACTTTGAAAGAATGAAAAAATAACTTTCAATTTTAGAGATTAATTTTAAAAGTTTTAGAGGAGAAGCCTAAGATAATGACACTAATGTTTCTGGTAAAGAAAAAGGTGGACAAGCCAGAATTTTAGCTGAAAACCAGAAAGCATTCTTTCTGCCAAGTACAATGCATATTTTGAATTTGTTACTAGGATACATGTCCTCAACTTTGCAGCTAATAATGACTTTTTGGGAAAAATTTTAACGGCTGTATGCAGTATTTTCTGGATCTGCTCAAAGATAGAACATCTTGATGAAATAAATGTGACTTGAAAACCACTCTCAAACACCTGAGAGGAATCCTGACAAACTGTTGTTAAAGCAATTAAATTTAGTTTAGTCAAGATACGAAATGCACGAGGAGAATTAAGCCAAATCACAGAAGATCCTCAAAGAGCGAGTCATAGACATTGGCAGGAAGTAAAATTTATTTTGCTCTTGAACTAGCCACAGTCATTGGTATGAACCGCTTCTTGCTATTAATAATATTAGAAAAATTTATCAAAAAAGAAAACAGAACTTTAGTAGTCTTACTGTTTAAAGAATTTTTTAATTTAAAACAATTTTTAAGTTAAAAAATGTAAAATATGCTACAAAAGTAACATTCCAATAAATTATAAGGAAATTAAAGCATGAGGGAAGTTTATGTGACTGCAGTTGATTCACATACAAATAATTCTGAAACAAATTTCCATTTATACTATTTTCTGGCCATGATAGATCAAGTTATAATTGATCGATATATTGCTCTTCTTAAATTTTATTTACAACATAATGACATTAAAATTTTTGAAAGAAAACATAAGTACTGTATGAGATTTAGATATTATAAGTACTAGCAATTTATATGGTAAAATTAAAACATCTTGTAATATTTTCAGTAATAATGGTAATTTCTTATATGTTAAACCATAACAATATTTAAGCCTGATTTATGAAATTCATGGTTCATTTCCAAATCTAATTATTTCTCTAAGAACGTTATTGACAGTACCAACTGCTACTGCCTCTGTAGAGCAAAGTTCCTCCAAATTGAAATTAATAAAAACTATCAGAGAACTACAATGACTCAAAGAAAGTTGTTCAGTTTAACATTATTATTAATAGAAAATAAATTATGTTAAAATCTTCATGATAACATAATTACCACTTTTGCTGAAATAAAAGCAAAAAAATAAGTTGTCATATTTTGCTATACTGTTACTCAGCCAAACATCATCAGCCCATCAACAGAATGCCTAAACATGTGCAATAATGATTAAATCCAGTTGCCTTTTATTGGTTTGTCAAATTTAAGTCACATAAATATAGTTTCACATATTATTTTTTATTCATTGTTATAAAGTATATTTTCAAAGTAGGAAGATGGAACCTATTCTATTGAACAGTTTGTTAGCTTGATTTTTACTGCGAAGTATTTAGACAAATGGTACGAGGGCTTCCATTTGCACTCTTGTCCCATGCATGGCTTTACTCAAAAGACTGATGAGGCCCAGGTCTTGGATCTCTCCATCCTGGGAACTGCTTTAGACTACGGGACTGTATAGCTAATCTTTCCAGGTCTTTTTCTCCTTCATCTCCTTTAGAGGCTGCTTCTCAGATCATCTAATGTAATGCCTGTCCTGCACCTCTTTACCTACATTCCCACGACGCTCCCACTTCTCCCAGGCTCTGGGGCTTTTGAGCCCCAGGCAGCCTTGGCTGCCTGAGAGGAGAAGGAAGACAGATAGGACAGTGATGTGGGTGCTGACTCCAGCAGCAGCACAGACGATGGGTGCCATATGTTTCCAGGACAAAGAGAAGAAGTAATTGGAGGGAAGGGGAGAAAGAAAACAGAAAACTTGGCCCGATTTATGTACCGAGGTACCGAAGGAGTTGGGGAGAGTGGTGGGGATGGCAATAAGGAGATGAGAGAAGGGATTAGCCATGGAGGGAATGAGAGGTGTTTCTTCTGAGAAAAATGTAAATAGATAGATGGAGAGACAGGCAGCCAGATAGATGACAAACAGAAGAAAGGGACATAAGTGAATACTTTTGAGATGTGGAAGAGAGACTAACTCAGAAACGCACAAAGGGAAAGCATCTGCTTAGAGTAAGGGTACAAGTATTTACACATCCCACAAACACGTACTAGGAGCCCACTGTGGGCTCTGCACTGCGCTAGGCTCAAGGGTAACCACGGCAAGCAAAAGGAGATGCCGTCCTCCTCTCATGAAGCCTAGAACCGAATTGGAAGCGCAGAAATTGAACAAATGTTCAAACCACAGAATATATTGTTGCTACCTGAGTTCTGAGATAAAGTCATTCTTTGATGAAAGGAAGATAGTGATTTTGAGACCATCTGGAAAGGTTCGAAAAGGCAGTTTTGAAGGGCAGCATAACACAGAAAGTTTAAAACGGAATACGCAAACCCAAGGAAAGCACAAGTAAGACAAAAGCTCAGCATTGTATCTTAAGGCAGTTCACATCTTGGGCCTAAAAGAGACCCACTATGTGACTGGGAAATAACCTGCCAGATACTTTTATTCATGAATAAATTGTGGCTTACTTCTTGATCTTAAACAAACAAAACATGAAAAGGAAATATACCAAAACTAGAAACAACCCACATGTTCTTCGGCTGGTGAATGAGTAAGCAAATTGCGGCATACGGTTACAGTGGAATACTACACAGAAGTAAAAAAGAAACAAACTTTCAATTCACACAACAACTTACATGAATCTCAAATGCACATTGCTAAGTGAAAGAAGGCACACCAAGAAACGCTGCGTGTTGTATGATTCTGTTTATATGGCACTCTAGAGAAAGCAAAACTACAGGGACAGAGAAGGTATCACTGGTTGCCAGAGTCTGGGAATGAGAGGGGCAGGAGCTGACTACAGGCTTACCTCATTTTATTGTGCTTCATTTTATTGCCCTTTGTAGATACTGCATTTTTTACAAATTGAAGGTTTGCAGCAACCCTGTGTCGGGTAAGTCTACCAGTACCATTTTTCCAACAGCATGTGCTCACTTCAAGTCTCTGTGTCACATTTCGGTAATTCTCTCAACATTTCAGACTTTTTTGTTATTATTATGTCTGTTATGGTGATCTGTGATCAGTGATCTTTGATATTACCATTGTAATTGTTTTGGGCACCACAAACTGTGGCCTATATAAGACGGTGAACTTAATGGGAAAGGTTGTGTGTATTCTGACGGCTCCACTGGCCAGCCATTCCCCTATCTCCCTCTGTCTCCTCAGGTTTCCCTATTCCCTGAGACATAACAATATTGAAATTAGGCCAATTAATAACCATACAATGGCCTCTAAGTGTTCAAATGAAAGGAAGAGTCACGTATCTCTCACTTTAAGCCAAAAGCTAGACGTGATTAAGCTTAGTGAGGAAAGCATGTGGAAAGCTGAGCTAGGCCAAAAGCTAGGCTTCTTGTGCCAAAGTTAGCCAAGTTGTGAATGCAAAGGAAAAATTCTTGAAGGAAATTTAAAGTACCATTCCAGTAAATACACAAATGCTAAGAAAACAAAACAGCCTATTGGTGATGTGGAGTGTGTGTATAAAGGAGCTTGAGGAGATTTTTTTTTTTTTTTTGGAGCGATGAAGTTGTTCTATATCTTGATTGTGTTGGGGATTATACTCCTGTATGCATTTGTCAGAACTGACATAACTATACACTGCTATACACTGCAAAGGATGAACTTTTTTGTATACAAATTACACCTTAATGTTTTGATGTACCTAAAGAGAAAGGGAAAGAAAGAAAATATAAAGAAATGTTGTAATGCTGCAACTTGGTAGATAATTTTTCTCCAACTTCTAACATCTTCAATTTTTGACACCCCATCACAGCCTATGTTATTTAAATAGGTCTTAACTGCAAGGTGGAAATCAAGAGCAAGTGTAAAAAAGTGATGTCTTCAGATTCTCCTGACAAACCCCAGCAGTTAGACTGGAAATGCAGATGCGAGGTGGTCATTTTTGCATGGTTCACTTGTTTATTCCACTCCATTTAAATTTTGAAGTGCACTTATGTCTCAAATTTACCCAGATGAAAAAGGCATCTCATTTTCAGCCTATCTTGTTTATGTAGAAATGGAATGTGTTAAGTAAAATGTTTTTAAAGTCCTTGCTATGAGACTGAAGCCATAAATGAGCAGTTACTACAAGCAGTAACCTAATCCTCTTGCAATTGCAAAGGAGCTGAATTTTTATAAAAATGGTTTTATGGGAAATGTTTCTCTGAATTGTTTGTCATGATAGTCCATTGGAATAAATTGGTATGGTGACCCAATCTAACAACTGTGGGCTTCAATAGTTAAACAAGGAGCATTTCCTCCTAAAAAGATAATTTTCTGTGTTCCCTTAATTTCAGAGCAAAATATATTTGATTACCTAAATCTGTTTCCTTCCTTTTCTAGCAGCTGAGGATCATAAGACTTGAAGTGCAATTATGATTCCCCAACTCTTTACATGAGGCTAGAACAGTCTTGATAACAAAACCAGCTAAAGATACTACAATAAAGGAAAATAACAATACAATTTCACTCATAAACGTAGATGAAAAATTTTCTAAAAGGTGTGAAAAAGATGAGACATCATGACCATGGTTGATTAATATTAGAAAATCAATTAAGCAATTTCCTGCATTAACAAATTAAGCAGAAAATTCATCAGGTCATCTCAATTGATGCAGAAAAATTATTTGATAAAATTCAACAACTATTAATAATTTTAAAAATAAATTCTTAGCAAATTAGAAACAGACAAAAATTTCTGTTCGCCAATAAAGGACATTTATGGAAACTGAGGGAAAATTACATACTTCATGGTGAAATGTTTGAAATATTCTCTTTAAAATCAGAAATAAGGCAAGAATGTCACCTAGTGCCATTTTTATTCAACATTTTACTATAGTTCCCAGATAGCAAAGACAAGAAAAAGAAACAAAAGGTATAAGTTTGAGAAGAAAGAAAGAGAGAGAGAAAATTGATATCATTTACAGATGATGTTATTGTCCACATAGAATATGCAAAAATCTGTAAGTAAATTATCGGTATGTATAAACAAGTTTAACAATGTAACCAGATACAAAAAAATTGATACACAGTTGTATCTTTCTTCACCAGCATCAGTAAATTAGAAAATTTAATTTTAGAAAAATACCGTTAGCAAGAACAACAAAAAATGTGAAGTGCCTAGTAATACATTTTTAAAAAACATTTTAAAAGACCTAAATGAATAAAAACCTATTTCATGTTCTTGCATAGAAAGATTCAATAGCAAAAGAGATGTCAGTTACCCCTAAATTGATCTAGAAGATTTTTCACGGAACTTGGCAATTATATGGTCATTTAAAAATCCAAAAATAGTCAAAATACTCTAAGAATGAAGAACAAGGTGTAGAAACATTCCTTACCATTTCTAAAGACTTATTATAAAGCTGCACTAATTAAGACAGTGTGACATTTGCAAAGGAAGAAATAATCAACTTAACAAAAGAGAGAGTCAGGAAAAAAATCCATGCATATATAAAAATTTGATTTTTGTCAGACAGCAGATCAGTAGGAAAAGAGTAGATTATTCATTCAATGTTTCTGGGAAAATAGATTATCCATATAGAAGAATATGAATTTCTGCCTCACACTTTTCTAAAAATCACTAAAAATCAATTTCAGGTGAGTTAGAGAAATTAATGTGAAACGAAGGAATCCAAAACGTTTAGAAGATAACATAGGATAATGTTGTTACGATTTCAGGAAAGAGAAGATTTTAGTAAGCAAAACACAGTTACAAAACAATAAAAGAAAAAAAATGATTCTCAACATTAAAATGAAGAGCTTTTGTTCATCAAAAGAAACCTAGAAGAATGGAAAGAAAAGTCACAAATGAGAAAAGATATTTACGTCACATATAACAAAGGATTAGTATCCAATATATTATATATGTAAAACTCCTATAAATCTACAAGAAAAAGATAAGCAAAGTATTAGAAAAAATGTGCAAAGTACATAAAAGACATTTCACAGAAGAGGAAATATTAATGCCTCACTGTCATCAGTAACCAGGGAAATGAAAATGAAAAAAAGATTTCAATACACATATAACATATTGGTCAATTTAAGAATCAACAAGACCATGTGCTGACAAGAACATTTAGAAAGGGAATTCTCTCATCCTTTACTATTAGGAGTATAAATGGATACAATCAATTAGAAAAACATTTCGGCATTACTTTAGAAAGTTAAACATGTGTAAACCCTATGACTAGCAATTTCACTATCAGGTATGTACTTTGGAGAACTTCTTGTACACATACGTACCAGGAGACATGTTCATAGCTACATTTTTATTTTTTAGGGACAGGGTCTCGCTCTTTCACCCAGACTAGAGTGCAGTGGCTCAATAGCACAATTACAGCTCATTGTGTAACTTCCAACTCCCAGGCTCAAACAATCCTCCCGCCTCAGCCTTCTGTGTAACTGGGACTACAGGCGCACACTAACACACCTGGCTGATTTTTCTATTTTGTGCAGAGATAGAGTCTCATTATGTTGCTCAGACTGGTCTCAAACTCCTGGGCTCAAGAGATCCTCTGGCCTCAGCCTCCCAAAGTTCTGGGATTACAAGAATGAGCCACCACCCGGCCTGTAGTTTTTAAATGTCAAAAAATTACAAACATCTCAAATGAACTTAACAATAGAATGAATAAACTGTAGTGTTATTCTCTACAATAGACTATTATACAGCAGTGTATAAATGGGCTATAAATCACATATCAACATGGATGAATGACGAAAGCCTAAAATTTGAGTCAAAGAAGCAGGTCATAGAACACATGCAGTATGAATCAATTTACATGTAGTTCATGAATAGACAAAACTAAACAATATATCAAGAACTCCCATCACAAATGATAAAACTAGGAAAAATGGAAGAAAATGCTTTATTTAAAAATCCAGCCAGGTGCAGTGGCACGTGCCTGTAGTCCCAGCTCCACGGGAACTGAGGCATGAGGATCACTTGCCCAGGAGTTCGAGACCAGCCTGGACAACATGGTGAGACCCCCATCTCAATATTTAAAAAAACTAAAAAGTAAAAATTCAGGTATTTTTCTCTCTGTTAAATCTCTGAATCTTGTAGATCAGTTCTTCATTTCCACAATTGCAAGGATTTAGATTATGAATTATACACTTATTCCATGAAACTCTGACCCATATTATTGTTTACAAAATAGAAGGATATCTAGTTCAAAGTAAACCTAAGAAAAATGACAAATAACCTCTAACTTTACGTAATAAAAGGAACTTATAAATTTACAATTTCTTATTGTCAGATTGTAATGGAGACATAGTTTTTACACATAAGAAGAAAATAAATACAAAAGATGTTGCTATGATAAACCTGTTGAAATCTGGTTAGTACTTTCAAGTTACTTGTAAAGTTCAGTATGTATCAAAATACAAGATATAAACATATGTTTAAATCCCAGGCCCTACTAAGCAAATTACTGGAACATTGTATAACCATTAAGATCTTACTTGAGCACTTATGGAGCAATTTCCTAAATAGAACCTAAATCTAAGCAAATCCTTGTGTCTCAGAGTAAGAAACCATGATAACCAGCTTTAGAGAAAGGGTTGTGGATTCAGCGAAATGCAAATTTGAGTGCTGGCTCTCTCACTTTTTGGATCTATGACCACAGAAGCATTATTAAACCATTAAACATCAGTCCCCTAATATAAAAAAATGAAACTAATAATAGGGCTGTTACAAAGATTTAATAAAATATATATAAAGTACTGTACTGAGTATTCAAAATGTTATCTATTATTAATACAATTATTAAAGTATAGTACCAGTAACACCTAAATTTATCTGGAGCCCTGACAATTTAGGATGCCCAAAAGACATTTTTGTTGTCGTTTGAGTTATGAAAGTTTTTCTCAAGTGAACTCATTGGCCTAAAGAGTCCTTACACAAAGAAAATAGAGGCATAAACCAATTTATTGATTAACTAGAAAATTTTAAATTTATTTTGCTTCCTAATTAATTTAAATGCACAGGTGTAGCTTGAAGTGGTAAGATATAAATCTTTAGAAACTCCAAGCACACAGATATCTTGTATCCTTCTCTCATAAAGATGCATTTCAAACCTTATTTAATAGTTGAGAGAAAGAAATCACCTCATCCTAAGAAAGCACTCCAAATCTAATTCTGAAGACATATAATAATTCTTGTTTGGAATTTTGTTGTAAAATATTTCAAAGGAAAGAGAAAGAGAATAATATAACAAAACATTCTTGTACCCAATCCTATCAAGTTTTGCCATATTTAGCTCAGTTTTTTTTAAATCATGAAAGACCCCTGCATGCCTCTCTTTTCTGTTATCTCCCTCCTTTCCCAGTGATAGCCATTATCTTGAAATTGACATTTATATTTCCCTTGCAATTTCATATTATTGCCACCCACATATATACACCTGCAAACAACACATGCTATGGTTTCAGAGCTTTTGCAAGTTTGTTTGGGTTTTCATTTTGCTTTGGTTTTTTTTTTTTTTTTTTTTTTTTTTTTTTTTTTTTTTTTTTTTTTTTTTTTTTTTTTTTTTTTTTTTTTTTTTTGGCTTCTGTTTTTGTTTTTTGCTATTATAAATAATGAAGAAATTTCTTGTACATATTTATTTGCACACATGTGCATGGAACTCTCTGGAATATAGATTCCTAGAAGTGAAATTATTGGATGGAAGAATATGTGAATCTTCAAGGTAGTACTACACATTGCCAAAGTTTTTTCAAAATTGACTATAGCAATTTATATTTCCATCAAAATGGTTTCAAATTTTCCTTTGTTCCATATCTCTGCCAAGATTTGGTACTGATAAACTCTATAAATTTTTTTCCAATGCAGTGATTGTAAAAGTTCTGTTATTGCTTTTACTTTCATTACTCTAGTTAACACAATTGGTATGATTAATCAATTTTTCATATGTAAATGGTTACTTAGTGTTCTGTGAATTAACTGTTTTTGTTCTTTAGCATTTTTGTAGCAGATTGTCTTTTTTAATTGATTTACAGGAATTCTTAGAAGGATTCTAATTATTTGTTAGTAACATGCTTCACAAATATCTTGTCACAGCATGACTTGCCTTTTCATTTTGTTGTGGGGTTTTTAATTAAACTGAACTTTTAATTATAATAAAGTCAAGTTTATTAATTTTTTCCATTATCGTTCACCCTTTCTCTGCTGTTTTAAAAAAATCTGTTCCTACTTCACGGTGATAAAAATGTTTTCCCGTACTTTATTCAAGGTTTTAAAATGTGCATTAAAATAAATCTAATGGGGATTTATTTTTTGCACATGGTATAAGTTAAGCATTGAATTTTATTTTAAAATATGAAAAAAAGAATTATCTTAGCAGCGTGCATTTGATAGCCCATCCTTTTTCTGCTGCTTTTAATACTACCTCTGCCATTTATTGTTTCTATATTTGTATAGATCTGTTTCTAGGCTGTCTATTCTTTCTTTCATTAGTCTATAATACAAACGTCCTTTTGTATAAATTACTATGACTTTATAAATGTCCCAGTCTCTAATTGATACTTTGTGCTTCTTCTTAATTCTCTTAATTATTCTTATCCCTTTGTTCTACCAAAGGAATTTTAGAATAAGCTTGTCAAGTATGATGAAAAATCTTCCTGGGAAATAAATTGAAATTGAATTGAATTTTTTTCATTATTGATTGGAGAATTGCTAGTTTAATAATATTAAGTATTTTCATCCATAATGTACTATATGTTTATACTTATTCAGATCTTTTTGTGGCCTTCTATAATATTTTATAATTTTCTCCCATAATATTGCACATGTTTTATTATTAACTTCTACATACCTTGTAGTGTTTGATTGGGATCTTTTCCTAATAATTTTCTAATTGATTATTACTTAGGTATAATAAGGTTACTGTTTTTTTTTTAAGTTGATCTCTTGGGTCTAGAAATCTTGCTGATCTCTGTTAGTAGTTCTATGTCTATAAATTATTTTAAAGTTTTTAAGTACACAATCATATGACTGACAAATAAGGATATTTAGTCTCTTCCTTTTAAATGCTTGTGCCCTTTTTACCCCCTTTGTCTTGTTAGACTGGCGAGGACCACCAGGATAATGTTGAGGAGACATCCTTATCTTGGTCTAGTATTCTGCAGAAAAGCTTCTAAAATTTACCCATTATATATGGTTTTTGCAGTAGATTTTTGATGACTACCCTTAATCAAATTAAGGAAGTTCCCATATATTTTGATTTCTATAATGAATGAGGTTGCATTTTACTGAATAGTTTTTCTACATCCATTGAGATAATCACAAGAGATTTTTTTTTCTCCTTTTATCTGCTAATGTGGTATGTTCCAATTAATAGGATTTCTGAACTTGGATTCCAGGATAAAATCATCCTACCTAATCACGATGTATCTTTTTCTAAATTCCACTGTAACCAAAATAATAGTATTCTACTTCGGATTTTGGCACCAATGTTTCCAACTGATACAGATCAGTAACTTTATTTGCTAATTGTGCCTTTTTTCAGTTTTGGTATTAAGATAATTTCTATTCCCTTAAAAACTTTGTAAAAGAAAGAATTTGATAAAACTTCTCTGAAGAACAATATATTATATATATGTTGTCTTTTGAATGGAACAATATAATTTTTAAATGTCTCATGATTTTTTTCTTGCTAAGAGAACCCCAATTTTTGTTGAAGGTAGATACACGCACGCACACACACACATTCATATATACATATATTTATTTTGGGAGGTACCCTCACCTCACACAATGAGTTCTGACTAAATCATAATATATTTTAGTCTGTAATAAATCACTCACTCACCCTCCTTGCAGACACACATCTCTTAGCCCTCAACCTTCTTATTGTGTGTATTTCAGAGCTCCTGCTACACTGTGGTAACAGGCATAATCAAATCCAGGCACAGAGGCAGAGGGCCATCTAGCCCAGTTCTTGGTCATGAGGTTGTGGGTTTTTTCTCCTGCCTAGCCAGGGGAGCTTTAATAAAGATATAGCCAGGGCAACAGGTCACCACCCATTTCTTCAGCCTCCTTTGTGGGCATGTGAGCCCCAGAACAAGCCTTTCAGGAAGTGAGTCCAGCTCAGGACTTTTAGTCTCACTTACCTGCAGGAGCCAAGAGCCTGATGGCTAGCTTCCAGCCCAGCTCATTGCTTTGAGTGTCTTTTTGCTATGGTTTGAATGTGTTCTGCAAAGTTCATGTGTTAGAAACATAATCACCAATGCAACAGTGTTGAGAGGTATGTCCTTTAAAAAGTAAATACATTAATGCCATTATTGTGTGAGTGGCATCCTTGTAAAGGATAAGTTCTGCCCCCTTCTCCCAAGCATGTATACTCTCTCTCCATGTGATGCCTTCCTGCCAACTCATGATGCAACAAGAAGGCCCTCACCAGATGGCATCCCTTTAATCTTGGACTTCCTAGCCTCCAGAACTAGAAGCCAAATAAGTTGCTGTTCATTATAAATTACCCAATCTGTGATATTCTGTTTTGGCATCATAAAATGGGGTAAGACACTTTTTTTATTTTTTGTCTCAAAACGTTTACCTTGTTTGGAGATCCAGTCATGTGTTTTGATTCTTCCTTTCTATGTTTTATTTATTATTTTTATGGGTTTCAAACAAGAGGTGAGTCTAGTGATAAATTCACTGTCATCTCTATAGAAAGCAATTTTCAAATATTTTTTAGAATAAACAAAGCAACGAAGTTCTAACTAAGCTAAGAACCCTAACGGTATGCATTATTGCTCATTTTCTTCCAAAAATCTATAGTTTAAGCATTCACCTGTCCTAGGCAGGGGAATTTGGGGGTATGAATCACCAAAAAGGATGTTGTAATTAATAATTCTAGTAAATTTCTTTTCTCTATTAAATAAGCTATATATTACTTCACATTGAAACATACATTAATTATATAATGTGGTAAAAATGAAAAGGGGCTAGTTTTGAAGCCCCAACATTACCAAATAAAAGAATGAGCATAGTCTGTTCTCAGTCTCATAAAAGTTCAGAGAGGTTGAACTTTTATTTCTCAAGGAGCAGGCTCTGGATGTACATACCATACTAACTTGAGCCCACACAAAACCTACGTAGCGGGAAATTTTGCTTCCAGTATCTCAACTTCACTCACCCATGCTTGGAAGACACAGTTCCCTTTTGAATTACATTTCCCTGGAATTCTAAAGGATCTCTGGTTATCACTACCAAGCCTTTCAGAATACACCCCTGCTTCGTGAGAATTGGAAACACAACAGTATTGGTAAATTTTATAGTGTTTTATAATGTGCTCTTCTTTAAGAAGGAGTGTTGGATATATTCATGTCAGAAATATTTACAAACATTACACGGTATTTTCAAATCAAATGTGAATTTGCTCCAATTTCAGAGTTTGGCACCATCAATACCTTGAGAGATCATTCAGTCCAGATTCTTCACAGCACAGGTGGACAAGCTGAGGGTTGGAGGGGTGACTGCATCTCTCACCATGGGTCCAAGCCCAATGTCTTGATATCTAGTACATCACTCCTTCCCTGCTGTCTTTTATCCTCCTCTATTCTTAAGAAAGTAGCCAAGATAATTTCATCAGGCTGAGGCTGTAGTGCTTCCTGGAGAAGGTAGGGCAATGTCCCATGAAGTGAGACCAGTGGGCTGAGTCCCCACAATGTGACCTTTAGAGTCATGGGCATGCAGGGAGCAGGTCTGCCGCTTTGTGTGCTTCGAAGTAATCAGCAGCAGGTTCCCTCTTCCCTCCGCTTTTAAGACCTGGAGGTTGGCTCCAGTTCTCCAATTACTTGCCTGCATAACTATTTGACAACATACACTTTGACATGTCTTCTTTTTGATACCTACTACTGGGATTTTCTTTCTGCTGAGGTAATTCTCCTTAGATTTGAGGTCTGCTACCCAAGGTAAGAAAGGACTTTGTTTTTCTCTGACTTGTTGGCATGATTGCCTCAATTTAGCACTTCATTTTATTATTTTTAATTGTCAAATGAAAATTGTATATTTTATGGTGTACAATGTGATTTTGTGAAATACGTATACATTGTGGAATGGCTAAATCCAAATAATTAACATATGTAAAACCTCACATACTTATGGGGTTGTGTGTGTGTGTGTGTGTGTGTGCGTGTGTGTGTGTGTGGTGAGAACACTTAAAACCCATTCTCTTTGCAATTTCTAAGTATACAATTTATTATTATCAACTATAGTCACCATGATGTACAATATATTTCTTGAACTAATTGCTACAGTGTAACTGAGATTTTATGTCCTTTGACCAACATCTCCCCAATCTTCCCAGCCACATAGCACATTTTAGATGCACACATACAGCCTATTTTTCTAACAACACTAGTTGCTTAATAATGGAGCTATTGTGTTGCATTCCTGAAAGCTGTTTTACCACATTCATTACCAAAAATAATAAGGGGTCTTGCCTTGCAAGAGCCACTGCCTCATACACCCAAAGGTAAAACTCCATACATTGCTGAAGATTAGGGCTTCAATTTATTTTGCCACTGAGTACCCACAGGGAAAAAGAAAGCTAAGGGATAAAAACTATGTGGTCATTTTGAAGCATTTCAGAATCACTGTCTTCTCAAAATATTTCCAAATACTGGTAGACATTACTAAGGTAATGGCTATATTCTGAGTTAATATATGTTTGGAGAAAGAATTAGCTATGCTGAGGAGTACAGGCATTAATTTACTAAAATGAGATGAAGTTTCCTTATGTTATGTTTTAGTCTGAGACCATTGGTTCTTGGCACCCCCATGGTTGAAGAATGACCAGACACGCCAAAGTTAGGCAAGCACGAAAATGAGGTTTATTGAGGAGAGAAAGACAGGATTATAGGACAAGAGCAAGATATAGGTTTACAGAGCCTGGTACATATGCCATAGATGACAATCAGACCCATTGTCGCAGCAGGGCAGACAAAGGGACTGGCAAAGAGAAAGAGAGCTTGGCTATGGTCTGCATCTTATTTTATAGTGTCCGGTTAGGGACCTCCCTTGTGGTTCAGAGGTCGCCATGGAACCACTTTGATTGGACAGTTGGGAGTCACATGACCTGAGCCTTAACTACGCATGTGGGTTCTAGGTCACTTTCTGGACTTTATGGTAACCACGTGACTTGACCGATGGGCTAGAGAGTCCTCTGCATTCTTTTGCAGCTGGTGTGCCAAGTTCTGATTGGCAGATTCATAGAATATTTCCTCCTCCCCCAGGTATGGAGAATTAGGGTTGGACAGGACTAAGATGGGGGCAACAGCACCCACTTTCGTCCCTAGGAGACCCGGAATCCCTCACTATCTACCTAACACTTAGTGAAAGCCTACTCTGAGACCTGAAATTTTTGGTTTGATTTCTTACATAGTCAGATGGGTTCAAACCTCAACTGAGCAACTGCCAAATTTCCACTTTGATTCACTGTGTGACAATACCCAGCATTAGGCATATAAAATGATATGGTATTTTTTAGAATTTACATTTTAATTTTTTAAAATTTTCAGATAATTCTATGAGTTGGATTATTTCAAAAATTGGTTGATTCATGCTTTTCATAAAGAAAGATGAAAGAATAATACCACCTGGAGAGGTCTGAATTATATAGTCAACAACTGGACTTTCACCTTAAAATACGATGCACAGTATTTATCACATGAAGTTAACAACAACTTAAAAGTATAGTCTACTTTGCAGCCTGCTAGGCTTAGTGTCCTGATGCATCATCAAACCTCATACTACATGATATACTTAAGGCACAGGTAAACCTAATTTATGTATGTCATCATGAAATTCGTTTAAAAATCAGTCACAACAACCAAAGTGATTAAAAACGAATGTTAACAGTGTAGCAGTCCATGCTAAAAATTCTACGTATGCCAAGAGAAACTTCCTTTAAGGGTTTCTAAGAAGCTGTTTCAAGACCTCTTGAAGCATGTGACATGACATCACACTCAGATATCTTCACCTTCTGTCTGTTATTGCTGTGGTCTCCTTTAAATCCCTTTAGCATCCTGCTGAAATCAAGTTTATAAACAGGAGTTTGGAAATGGGTCAACACAAATACTGTCAAATATCTAAATCAGCATTTTAAATCCTTCTATCTACTTTCACCTTCTAAATCTACAAATTCCTCTATGTCCCCTTATCTTACAAAAGTAGTTTACAGATATGTTAGTTACTAGGCTATTATCTCCAGAATGTCTCTTCAAAGAAAAATAAAATTTTTAAATAGGCTCGGAAATTATAGGCAATTAGATTGACTTTTCCAGGTGAGGTAGAGACAAAAAAAAAAAAACCTCTTTCTATTAAGAAATAAGTGATATATATGCTCTCTGACTTAACTCTGTGTGTCTAAGTAAATATTATAGAATGTACATTTTCTTCTAATTTTTTCTCTCATAAAAATATGACAAGCCAAAATATTTGACATGTATCTATGTCAAATCTCCTTTTTTGCTATTGTTGTCATTTTAAAGGCATGGCTCATATGAATTGAATTTATATAATCATATCTGCTAACCATTTCACAGAGATTCATTAAAAAGAGTTCATTTCTGAAAGATAAATATGGTTTTAATTATATTTCTCAATCTTAGAAATGGGCATTTACGTCAACATGAATTGAAGAGAAAACTAAATTCAGAAAGTTGTGATTATTTCACCAAAGTCTACTTGTACACAACATGAAAATAGAGTTTTAAAAATACAAAGGAGGTAAAGTTTAACATTCTTATAATAATGACATATATGACAATAATTATAAAGGAGTATCATCTGTTCATTTGAACTAGCCATGGAGGATTTTTACTTGGAAACACTGTTACGAGCTACTATAAGTTTGTATGAAAATAATTGAACCCTCTTTTTCATGTTTTTTTCACTAAGCAAAACTGTAATTTCTCCACTTAGTGTTTTAGTGAGGTTTCAGAGTATATGGATTTCTCTTTTTTCCCTTTAATTCTTTCAAATAAAATAACCATTCAGACTGCCCCTTACTAGAGTATCAAGTAATAGACCATGCCTAAAAACCTGGATTTTGCAGAAATGCTTTCAACTAATGTTATTAATATTAACAGCTTGAATCCACAAAATCTTGTCAGCTACTCTCGTAAATCCAAACACATTTACTCTTAGTAAAACACACCAAAAAAATTGGTTTGGGGATAAAATGTATGAGATTACCATTGTGTTTATCCCCTTTGGTTGGCAGAATAAGGCAGTACAAAATGCCAACTCTCATTTTCCAAATAATCCATGGACAAGGAAGGGCCTGGCTGGCTGCAAGTCAGTTCCCCAAATCGGGTCTATTCATATGTCCTTCCCTTAAAGTGTGTCTTTGCAATTTTCAGAATAAGATGATGCAGGTGATAGAAAAATTCGAAGGGAATGAAATCAGCTAGCTTACAAAAATGAGAGACAAATATTTCTGAAGAGAAAGCAAGGTATTTCATTGTGATGCTATCTTGAAACATATTCGTCCAAAAATAATTTAATCTCACTTATTAACTTTGAGAATAAAGGTAACTTTTATTTTCACAGATTTAGTGTTGTTAGAATTGCAGACTAGAACTAGGGTATTTAAAGGAAATTTGGGCGGGATTAACGTTATTTTCATATGGCTCCCTCCTGGCAGTTCAGTAAGTTGCCATGAATCTATCATGAAGTGGAATTCCTTTCTAAAAGAAGTTTTGACACTTGTTCTGCCCAGTTAGGGAGTTAAAAGGCAATTCAGTGCAATGGGTAACAGTTTATTTCTCTGCGGGTGTCTATCCATTTGGCCATGGGACCTAAATTCAGGCACCTTTAACGGTTTGGTTTTCAGTGTTTTCTTGGGGAGAGGAAGCGGGAGGGAAGGGGAGGCAGAATTTTCTGTGCTCGTCTTCAACCTGTAGCCCATTCCCAAGGCTCTGCATCAAAATGTGACTTATTTGAGCATGTTAATGTCCTGGTGGTTTGTATGACTAGAGAGTGGAGGGGTTTAAATTTAGTTGTGTTTTACTTTCTGCTTCAGCATAGAAACAAGAGGCTATCTCAAAAGATTGAAAAGTGCTATCCTCATGTAGATGACAGCTTTCCAGATATAGAGAAAAGACTGAACATGCTCCATATTTTGGGATGTGTTTTAAAATTCCGGTCTGTTTATTTTTCTTCCTTCACTTTGCATTTAGTGGGAAAGGAATGTTTTCCTGCCTAAATTCAACATTGATGCTCACTGGCCCAGTTCCTTATGTTCCTTTAAATTCCTGTACTGTCCATGCTCTCAGTTACAGTGAGATTTTTAAAAACGGTTTCAAGTAAGAGGAGATTGAGAAAAGTGAACAGAAAGCAGCCTTAGGCAACTAGAATAACATTCTCTATTTTCTTCTTTCAAAATGTGTGAAATCGCTGCTCCTGTAATCCTTTTCGAAAATAACTGTTTGGTGGGTCTTGTTGAACTCGAAAGAGTTTGTCCTGATTTTCTCCGGAATTTGCGGAAAAATCAAAGGTCTTCTAGTCCCATGGCCAAAGTAAAATAAAAATGTCACAGTGAGCGGGTACAAGGGATAGGAGGTAGCTATTGGGAGGTAAGCGAGGACTAGAGCAGAGTTTTCATGCATTGGCTAGAAGTGCTCTCTGGTGCTTGCCTCCGGCCGCTTTCCCGTGCCATGTTAGCCTGCCGCCTTCCACGCTGTGGATCCTTGGCTTTTCAGGAAGGAGCGCGCCTTGGCGACTGATGCTCCCGCCCAGAGATGTCCTGAGTATGAGGAAACCAAAATAGGACCTTTGTGTCCAAGGATGGACTGCAGCACCTGCGCAAAAGGGGGAGCGGGACCCGACGGAGCCGCACCGACCAGCCGCCGCGTTGCATCCTGGGCGCGGCGACAGCGTGGACACCTGGGCTCCTGCGAGTCCTTAGACCTGATCCCAGGGGCGCCGGCCAGGGCTAGCCTACAGCCAGGCGCGGGGCTGGGCCGAACAGCCCCACCGGCAAGGATGTGCGGCAGGGGTTAGAAGGACTAGGACCTGGACTCCCCAACCCCCAGCATCCAGAAGGGTGCATTGTGGCTCTTTGGGTGACAGTTTGCTCTTTTGTCCCCCCAAAAATGCAGATAGGCGGCTGTGCCCCTCCTCCGAAACTCCTGGCGGGGCGCGTTGGGTGCAGGTGGGTGGGGTGTCCGGCTTCACCCGTGCACCTGGATCCTTCGAAGCTCAAGAAGCCGGCGGAATGCAGCCTTTAAGCAGCCCGGCCCCTAAAAAGAGGCTTGCGTAAACCTGTACTAGGGGAGTGTCTTTATTTTTAATTTTCATTAAAATAGAGTACATTGTAGTTAATTAAGGAAACTCTCCAGTCGTTCAAGACGGTCACCATTTATAAACCGAGTTGGAGACATGGAGCCATTCCCCAGCTATAAATTGGGCAAAACCAAAAATTCAACCCTGAAACAATTTGGCTTAAAATAGTCGCTTTTTAAACACAAATGTATCTTCAAAGGTGCATTTATTCGCAGTTTTATAGCCTGAGAATTGATGTGAGACTTTCTTTTGAATTTAAACTGGAGAATAACTAGGGTTCGCTTGTGTCAGTAATCCCCGCCGCCCCTTTCTTGGGTCTGGGCTCTCAATGCTCCCAACCTCTGCCCCAGCCCCTCACGTCTGGCCCGCCACCATTCCCGCGACGCCCCTTCCGCCGCTTGACCCAGCCAATAGAGAAAGCCTCGTCTCAATTCCTTCCTAAATTCGAAGGACTGAGGACTCCACACTGTTAAACCCCGTTTCCCAGGGTTTGGGGGGACGTCTTGGGGAGGGTGGAGGGAACGTCAGGAAGGAACTCGGAGCCAGCAGAGCTCTCAGGGCCGGAGAAAGAAAGGCGGTGAGCGTTTCACAATTGAAGTGCGTACTCTTTCACCTCTCTAAAATCAACCACAGCATCGCAGCTATTGTTATCACGGGCTGAAGAGGCAGTAAAAGCCCTCTCTGACTCCGTGCAGTTCCCAGGATGCCTCTGTTTAGAGCCAATGAGTCCCTGCCCTAAAAAATGACCAAAACTTTAAAGGACGCCGGCCGAGGAGACCCGGGTATGGAGAGCCAGGCGTCCGGGAGCTGGGTGAGGCCTCCTGGACTCCTCGAAAGCAGCTCCCACCCCGAGCAGCCAGAGGCGGGGCGCGATCTACGCGAACGTAGCGGGTTCGGATGGAGGACAGCAAAGAGAAAGAGGCGGGATCGAACTTTAGAGGAGCCTAAGGGAACAGCCTAGGGGAGCGGAACTGGGGTGTGTGGCAGGAGGCAAGAGGACCGGGTCGTAGGGGGCGCAAAGGAGGTGCAGCAAGGGACAGCGGTTACAGGCTTCAGCGACTACCATTTCCCCGCAGAGGGAGCTCCTCTGCGCCGGGAGGAGTCCTCGGACTCCTTCAGCGTCCTGTCTGCGACGACTGGGATCCGCTAGGTGATTCCAAGGGACCGCACCGTCCCTCTCCACCCAGCGCAGCCAGGAACCGTGAGCGGAGAGTCTGCCCGACCTCGTTATTACTAGACGCGCACACTCAACTGTCCAGTGTGAGACTAGGGCTCTCCCAGAAGACCTTTTTCCCCAATTTTCTTTCTCTGAGTATAAGAGCCCCAATCCCTTCCTCCCTCTCCTATTTTAGCCTGGTAGGTCCCTGCTCGCTGGGTGAAGACAGGGGCTCCCACCGCTTGGACTACACGGTCCTCCGCACCCTTGGCCACTGGCGCGCTGCGGGGGAGTCCCAGCAAACACACCGGCGGCCCCTCGGACCAGCGTGCCTCGCTCCCCATTGGCCCCCTGGTCCCCGCCCCCACCGCCCCGTCCCTCTCCGCGGCCCCAGAGTGGCGTCAGCACGCCCGCCGGGCGTGGGGTTTAAATGTCCACTAGCGGGAGCCCGGGCGCTTCCGTCCCGGAGCGCGGTCGGGGCCAGAATCGCCCGAGTGGGAGGGGAGCGAGCCAGCGGGATCCCAAGCTGCGGAGCGCGCTGCCCCCAGCTCCGCCTCGGATGACTCGAGAGCTCGGGCCCCAGCGCCGCCCATGCAGCACCCCTGAGCTCCGCCGAAAGAGACTTGATGAAAAAACACATAAACGTCTCCGCTGCGGAGAGCCATGAGCTGTCTGGATGTTATGTACCAAGTTTATGGTCCTCCGCAGCCTTACTTCGCAGCCGCCTACACCCCCTACCACCAGGTACGTATCTTCTCCGGGTCAGGGCCAGGACTTTGGGGGCGGGTGGCGGGTCCCCAGCTTACCGCAGCCTCGCCTGTCCGCCAATGTCCCAGACGCGTCCCGGGCGTCCGACCAGCGGCAGGCGCCACCCGGATGCGGGGATTGCCGCGCTGCCCCACAGTTGGTTGTACAATTCGCTAACCCCTTTAGCTCTCCCATTTGCTCTCTCGGGAAGGCAGCTAAATCCTGCTAATGTGCGCCTGGGTCTTCCCTGGAATAATCAGACGCGTATGGCACGGGCTGGATTTTCTTCATACAGTATGTCAGACTCCAGATTCTTCCGAGCCTAGGGCAGGTGTGGGGACCTGCGGGCAGAGCTCACGCGGGGAAAACCAAACTTTGGTCCCAAAGGTGAAAGTGACAAAAAAGCAAAGACCAGTCTCTTTCTGTGTGAGATGCAAAGGCCCGCGCGTTCTCGTGCCTACAAGCTTATCTCCGGAGTAATTTCTTCCATTTCAATTCTCGAGCTATCAGAACAATTAATTCCACAACCAGCGAATTCGTTTCAAAGGGCACTGCGCAGAATGCGTTCGTTTTGTTATGTTTGCTTTCAACATTCTGGGAGTATTATTGTAGTGTGATTGAACCGTCAGAGGCGAGCTTCTTAGACAATACTTCGCCTTTCTTGACCCTGAGTAGCTGAATCAGTCAGCCCTACCTTCAACAAACTCACTTTTAAGAAGACCATTCAACCCTGGTTCTGCAAACTCCTCAAGTTCCGTTTAATTCTGCCTGTTTCTCTTTTCTTTGGGCTGCGTCTGAACAGTTTTTCCTTCCATTTCCTCAGCTGACATGGCAGAGACCGAGGTCAGTAGTCTAGGAAAAGAATGAAATCATACACCTGGAGGGGTTGTAGGGGTCCAGACCAGGTTGGAAAGTGAGGGCCTGTACTACTGCTTTGGGGAAATTGAAATATGCCCCAGTCAATGCTTTCGTTAATTTTCTCTGCAAATTCAGAATGTCTATTCGGAAATTTCCTGATAAATTAATGATGGAACGGGTAGGTTTTGCTTTTTGTTTTCTTCCCTCCTATTTCTCTCTTTTAAACTTTTCAACCTGGAATTTGTTTAGTCTCAATGTAAATTTTAGGAATCACCAGAGTCCCTCATTATAAACCAGGTGGGAAAGTGGCATTTAGGAACTGATGATATTACTAAATTACTGGAGCTCCTTCCCACGATGGGACTATTGCAAAGAGGAGAGAAGTGGGTTGGTTTTCTGTCTGGTCCTTTCTCCTTCTGGACTCTGGACCAATCTATTACATTAAGATCTCCGTTCATTTTTATGACTTGGGCCCCCCTTCAAGGCCATCTCTGCCTGCAGAATGCTTTAACAATCCATTGCTCCTTTCTAAGAAAATCTTCTCAGCAGCTGCACTTGGTTTTTAAAATTACTATTAGATATCACGATTTACCCAGCCTCACAGCCAGGATCTTAACATTTCTTCCTTCTGCTCCTTTTTATTATTTCCTCAATGTGTGTGGAGATGGTGAAGGTGGAAATATTCACAATCCACTGGTTTTTCCTTACTTAAAAGGAGATCTATTTTAAAACGGAGAGACTTTTAAATGGACAATCTATGGGTGACCAAACAAATATCAACTTACATTTATTAAAATTATCCGTCTTTCCCCAATTACAATGTTATCCCACATTTTTACCCCATTTGATTCATTACCAAATCGAATTATTTCTAACTTTTTGTGGCATTACTTCTTTTACATTCCTGGTTGCAGGGAGTGGATTTTTGTGGGTGTTTTTCCTCCATTCCATCATGAGGATGTTTAGTCCTGCATTTTGTGCTTCTGTCCTGGATTCTCGGGCAGGGAACAGTCCAGCCCTAACTGGACTTGGGCGCCCTTTACCCTTGGAGTCTGCTTTTAAAAATATATCTGCCCTGAGCCCAGCTATGAGGTCAAACTCAGCTCATAATCTGGCTGCTTAGGTGTCTTCTGAGACCTTCACCCAGACATTTTAAGAGAAATTTCCCTGTGGCCCAGCAGCAACTCTGAGAAGAGTGAGTGACCAAGGACAGCAATCTCCTCTATGGACGCCTGCTCCTGTCCGGGTGTAGGTTGGGAGGACTGCTTACCTTGTCACCCTCTTATTTCTGGTTTTATGCTGAGAGCACAGGACTTAGGCACAGATGGCAGTTTCCCCATGGATACCTTAGGGATTGGGATGAGGGAGTTCAGTCTAAACACTCTTTTGAAACTGACTTCTCTATTCTTCTCTCTCTGAGCAGAAACTAGCCTATTACTCCAAAATGCAGGAAGCTCAAGAGTGCAATGCCAGCCCCAGCAGCAGTGGCAGCGGCAGCTCCTCATTTTCCAGTCAAACCCCAGCTAGTATCAAAGAGGAAGAAGGCAGCCCAGAGAAAGAGTGCCCACCAGAGGCAGAGTACATCAACTCCCGCTGCGTGCTCTTCACCTATTTCCAGGGGGACATCAGCTCCGTGGTGGATGAACACTTCAGCAGGGCCCTGAGCCAACCTAGCAGCTACTCCCCCAGCTGTACCAGTAGCAAAGCACCCAGGAATTCTGGGTCCTGGCAAGGTAGGTATGGGGCCCTGCTGGGAGGGACTGAAGGAGGGCCCTCTGCGCCTGGGGTCCACCCACAGGGGCCCAAGGATATGCAGCTGAAAGAATATCAGGTGTCAGAGAAGGGGTGAGGGGTAGCATTAGGGGAGGTTAAGAAAAATGAAGTGGAAAAGGGAATGGGTTTAAGATCTCTTATTAAAAGAGGCAGAGCATTAATCCAGAAAATACACTCGTCTTGGAATGGAAAGGCCTAGGTTGTGTGTTGGCTCCACCACTTCCCAACAATATGACCTTGGGCAAGTCTCTTAACCTCTTTGAGGTCACTCTATTTACTGGAATCTAAAATTAGAATAACACTTGCCCTCCTAACTATCCGCAGAGAAGGCTGTAAGACTTCAACATTAAAATGTATGTAAATGTGCTATGGAAAATGTAAGGTTTCCAACACCTTCCCAAACCAGGAGGTAGAGAATCTTCACCACCAACAATTTATAGAGCAACTCCCCAATTTCTGAAAATTTGCCCAGAGGAAAATATCCCAGACCTCCCCTGCAAGCAAAACCTACTGGAGAAGCCTAAAGCTGACTTATACCTTTTGGCAGGTTCCAATTACTTATGAAATCTTGAAGCAGAAGTGTCTCAATAAGCAGATAGAGTAACAAAGAAAGAAAAATGTAGGTACTGCCAAAACAACTCTAAAGTTTTTCCCCACAACACATCTCCTCTTTGTTTTTCTACCTTCTTCTCAAAGCACTACTTTAGACTAGGACAATGACTTCTTGGACAAGTCAACTAAAATCTCCCTTCTGTTCTGAAATCTCAACTTCCCTTTATTACCAACAAGACAAAGGGTGGGGGAACCATTAACCTAAGCTGTTTTTGGTGTATACCAAGCTGAGAAATGAGAACTTTGTTGTAAAAAAAGGAAAACAAATGTATTTGTTTTCATTTGTCTTTTGGGGGGAAATGACAACCTTCACACACACACACACACACACACACACACACACACACACATTTTTTTTCTTAAGAGAGTCTGACAGTTTGCACAAGCCTTGCCCTAGACAAGATCCAAAAACATTAGTTTTAAATACAGAACATTCTTTTTATTCTCCAGTTGGCAAAATATTTTTAACAGGGAGACTGTTAACCATTTAGAATGCATTTTCAAATCATTTTGAATTCTCTAGTATACGGTACGGATGCCTTGCACAAAAGAGGTGCTCAATAAAGCTTCCTTGAATTAAATATCTGTCTTTCCCTCCTTCCCTATTAATGGCAACAAATAAATTGATGTAAATGCTGTTTTCTTAAAATGCTACCAGAGGCTAGAGGTCAACAGTGATACAATTATTATTATTATTATTATTATTCTCTGTGTCCTCACTTTGATGCAGAAAGTTCAATTAGAAAAACCTGTCCCTCATGTCCCTCTGTGCAAATAATACAGCTACCCTTTTAATATGTCTAGTTTACTCTTTTGCTTGAGTTCTTGGGAAAAAATATTTGAAGGAAGGTGTCTAGAAAGAAAACTAATAATGGCAAGACTTCGATATGTGTCGATGGGCTTTCAGTCTATCAGAGGCCTTGGAGGGGCACATTTTCTGGAGCAAGGAAGGCTGAAACGCGAGAGGGGCTAGCTAGCTAGATCGCTAGGCTGCCGACCAAAAGTGGGAAGAGGAGTCTTTAGCTTGCGGAGAGGCTGCGGCTGGGAAAGGGAGGCCGCGTCTGCTCTGAGGCTACCGCGGTACCTCGGTCCGGAGGCGGAGGACGCTCTTTGAGCCCCAAAACTTGGGGCTGGGAGAGGAGGGCTCTCCGATCTTTCTCTCCCCGCCACACTCCCCGGGTTTCCGCACTAAGGACGCGTCTGGGAAATCAGAGGAAGCCCCCGTTTGGCGGTGCCCTGACCTCGCTTTCACAGGTTGCACCCCCTTTAGAAAAGCGCTGCTCCAGGCCAGTTGAGCTCTCGGAGCCGTGCGGGTCGGTGCTAGCGTTTCGCGTCTCGTGGCGGTGACACGCACGTCTCTTCCTTTCCTCCCCTCCGCCTCCGCGGCCTGCAGACGGCTCCTTCCCGATGAGCCAGCGCAGCTTCCCCGCCTCCTTCTGGAACAGCGCGTACCAGGCGCCGGTGCCCGCGCCGCTGGGCAGCCCTCTGGCCGCCGCGCACTCGGAGCTGCCCTTCGCAGCCGCCGACCCCTACTCGCCGGCCGCGCTGCACGGCCACCTGCACCAGGGCACCACCGAGCCGTGGCACCACGCGCACCCGCACCACGCGCACCCGCACCACGCGCACCCGCATCACCCCTACGCGCTGGGCAGCGCCCTCGGCGCCCAGGCCGCCGCCTACCCGCGCCCCGCAGCCGTGCACGAGGTCTACGCGCCCCACTTCGACCCGCGTTACGGGCCGCTGCTGATGCCCGCAGCCTCGGGGCGTCCGGCCCGCCTCGCACCCGCCCCGGCGCCCGCGCCTGGCAGCCCGCCCTGCGAGCTCTCCGCCAAGAGCGAGCCGGCCGGCGCCGCGTGGGCCGCGCCCGGGGGGCCCTTCGCCAGCCCCGCGGGGGACGTGGCCCAGGGCTTGGGCCTCAGCGTGGACTCAGGTAAGCAGAGGAGGGAGTCTTACCTCCCCGGAGCCCCTCTGGTCCTGTACCCAACCCTCAGCTGAGCCCCGGTCCCCATTTCTGTGGTCCGAGGGTCTGCATGGCATGGTTGTGTTTCAGCTGATAGATGACCCTGTGCTATCGGTGTGGGTGGGATGAGAAAGTAGGATCCTGCCCTAAGCTGACTGGTAACTATTACAGAAGACTTCTTTTAAAAATAAAATTTTGTGGAAAAGTTCTAGCTCTGCGCTGTTCAATACCGCAGCCACTAGCCACACGTGGCAACTGAGCACTTGATATGTGGCTAGACTAAATTACAGTGTGCCGTCTTTGTATAATACACACTGAATTTCAAAAACTGTGTGAAAAAAAAATGTAAAGTGCATCTCATTAATATTTTTATATTGATTGCTTGTTGAAATTTTTTCAACACCTAACATATCAAATATATTGGGTTAAATAAAATGCATTATTAAAATTAATTTTCACTTGTTTGTTTTACTTTTTTTCTCTGTGGCTGGTATAAAATTTAGAATGATGCCTGTGGCTCCCATTGTATTTGTATTGGACAGCGCTGATCTAGAGTACCTGCGGAGAGTGTAGTTTAAAATCCTCTATGGCATAGAGTGGTGTCTTGTCATCTAATCACAGTTATAAGGAAAGAAAAATATGTGACTCTAATATCGACTAAATTGCCAAATTAAATGGTCTCTTAAAAATGTAAAACTTAAAGAGTATGTTAATACTAAATCTCTGGCTTAAAGACTTGAATTTGAAAAGTATGTCCAAATAAGGCTTCGTTTTTTGCTTTCTTTTCTTACTTTTAGGGCAAATGAAAAATAGGTAGTACGTGCAATCATTGCCTTGTTGTCTGCCCACTCCCCCTTCCCTCAGGTGAAGATTTGACTTCTCTGTTTGCTTTGCATTTACTTTCACTTACCCAACTTTTGGTGAGGCCATGACTTTCACAATAAAACAGTGGTGTTTGTCTTTCTCTTTCCTTAAATATCTTGTGCCTTCCCTCCCCCACTCCTTCTCTCTCCCTCTCTCTTTCTTCTTTCTTTCTTCTCTCTCTCTCTCTCTCTCTCTCTCTCTCTCTCTCTCTCTCTCTCTCTCTCTCTTTCTCTCATCTTCTATTTTCAGGTGTGCAGCCTCAGGACAAAAGCAAGGATGTGTACTGGTTTTAGACAGCCCAGCTTCTCCCCTGTAGGTCTCTGCGTAGTGCAGTTTGTGGCACTCAGAGCCCAAATGGAGGGGGTTTGTAACAGCTTCTGATCTTGGTTTGCAGCTCGACGCTATTCCCTCTGTGGTGCATCCCTCCTCAGCTGATCTGCCGACCCAGGGTTTCCCCTTCCCTTTCCCTTCTGACCAGCCTGGAGGCTCAGCACCTGTGCCTCTCACTTCGTGGATGAGGACATGGGGGAAAGGCAGAGACTTCAAACTTCTTGGTGTATGGGGAAAACCAAAACCCACAACTACAGAAATTTCCCGCTGCTGAAAGAGTGGATCCAAAGATTCTGAATTATGTTGGCCAAATCACTGGAAATATCTGTGGTGAGATCACTTAGTCAGGTGACAGGATATCATAAGCTTTCTTGGAAACGGAGAAAGAAAAAGAGACTTTTTGGTGTGACTATTTTTTATGCTGATGTGAATTCTTTCATTAGGTGGTGTGAGCATAGCACTACTGACATCGATATCCTCAGATTTAAAACTGTATGTGTATTTGCATCGAAGACTGTGGTAGAGAAGTAAAGAGAAGCCGATTCCTTCTTCCTCACCATTCAGCCTCCAGCTCCCTTCCTGCCCATCCCCGCCCCGTAACACCCACTCCAGACACAGAGACACACTTTTTCCTCTGGACCGTGAACATGGAAGCCTCAGCCTGAATGTGAGTGTCAAGTGGCTTATCTGGAGCCACCTGCCCAAGTCTTACTGCAATGCAGCTGTTGTAGGACAACTGTTTAAAACTCCAGAAATACATCAACCAAGGTGGCACTTCCCAGTGTTTGGCAGAACAATTGCAATTGCACTGGATATATTTTATATATGTATGTATATATACCATATTTTTTACAAGGAACATTTTACAATGAAAGAAGAAACCCTTCTCTGCCTTCTCTCCCACAAATTCTGTCCCTCTCTCTATCCTCTGGATGAAAAAAGCAACAAGAGACCCCAATGATCTCCATAGAAAAGAACCGAGAATCATCACAAGGGGAAGAAATGTCCATGGAGTCTCCAATACCTCGAATATTTTCTGTCTCTATGGTTGTGATTTGGTCACTTTAGTGTTGGGGCAGGGGAAGAGGTCTGTGTGTGGGCAAAGCCGAAGGTGATGAGGAAGAAGAAACGAACATTAAAGACGTCTATTTACTATGGGTTCACTGTATTGTTTCATAAAAGAAAATAAATATCTTAGTTTTTCTCTAGTAAAATAAAATAATTTATGGTAGTATGATCCAACGTCAGTTATATTACATTACATGTGTGCGTATGTATCTATATGCATATATAGATACATTTTGTGTTGTTTTTCCAAAGTGTGTGCTGTGAAATCTGTTAACCCCTTCCCACCTCAAATCAATCCTGGAGATGAGAAGTCAGGTCCCTTCCTTTCCTTTCACAGATGAGAAAATTGTGGACCACGGAAGCCAAGGGCTTGCCTGTTAGCAGCATTCAGCAAGTTAGAAACAGAGGTGGTACAGACCATTCAGTCAAACAGGAGGGAATTATTGTTACTTCTAAAATTCTAAACTCGTACGACAGTAGAGTCATTGGTTAAAAGTGTTTTTGAAATATTGGTTATTTTAGATTTTAATAAGCTAGGCTAAGAAACCAAACCTTCCACTAGGGAAAAAAAAAAGATTATTGGGAAATTGAGTCTTTTTCTTTGTATTCTCTTGATACCAAAGTTAGTTGTGTTTATTCACAGAAATGCCCAGGAGAGAGAATTTGTATGATGTTCAAATTGCCCTTGTACATTGTGGAAGCATAACAATATTAGTACAAATCTTGATTTTCATTATAACATGAAAAGCAAATATAATTTATCTTGGGTAATAGTCTCAAGAGTTGGAAGCAGGTAAGGGACCTCATTCCGAGCATGAGCTTGACAGACTTAACATTCCCTTTCTATCATTTGGGTACCTGTGAAGTAGGTATGATCACTACAAAAATGGTATTGTTTTTGCTCAGATGGAAGGTACTATATGATTATGCTGTACCACATGTGATAACAATAATAACTAATGTTAATTATTTCTCATGCACCGGGTGCAGATCTGAAAGCTTTATGTATAGATTAACTCATTTAAACATCACAATTCTGTTGGTAGTTATTATTATAATATCCTTCTTACCTATGAGAAAACTGAGACACACAGAGGAGAAATGATTTGCTCAGTCACTAAGCTCGTCAGTAGTAGAGCCAGGATGCCAACCCAAGTAGCCCAGGTGCAATGGCTGCACTGCTATCTACTGCAATAACTACTTCTCTCTTTGCTGTTCAACTATGGTCTTATTTTCTCCTTTACAATAGATGAGTAAGAAGGGAAAAAAGACAGAAAAGCAAAGATTAATGCTTTGTAGAACTTACAGTATCCCAGATCTCAAAGGACTTGTCTTAGGACATTGTCCTAACTCCGTCAAATGGCACTACCTTTAGACCATTCAGTCAGATGCAGATCTCTATTCTTCTCCAGGAGGGAGGTATTATTGCTTCTCTTATTAATTCACTTCAGAATTTAACAGCCTTCACTGCTCTGAAATTCTTCACACCCAACCTAACCAAGCTGTTTAAGAGTTAGCCCGAGGTTTGGACATTGAAGCAATAACTAAAATTAACTTTGGACTTCTCTGTGGATTTTTTTAATCCATGTTCCACTGGCATGGATCACTGGTATATACAAGCATAAATAAAATGTGTTCAGTCTCAGTGTGCTTTTCAGAATTTGCTACGAAGCATGCTGTTGAAGAAAGCAAGCAGTGTGTTTTCCGCTATCTTCTCCAAGTATTCCTCACTGGAAGAGGCTCTTTACCTGCACCCCACCTGCACCGACACTCACAAGGTCTGTGGTCAGACCCACAGGGAGCCTTTTCCCAGCCACGAGGTTCTGATTACTGCAACCTCTCTCCTCAGCTGCATCTGACCCGAATATCAGGTTGCTGGTGAGGAGACTCATTCACTGGAACTGGCCTTTGGGGCAATCCCGAACAGACCATCCAGACTGCTGAGCCAGTCCAGGCTCCAGAGACCTGGCACATATGACACATGAAGCACAGCATTTCCCTGCAGTTTACGCCTTCCTAAAGCAGAGATGCAAGACGACCTAGAACTATAATGATTTAGTTCTGTGTAATCAGAGCATCAGAGAGAACTCTGGGGAATTACTAGCCCTAGCTGACATTCTTCAGGCCCACCAAGTCACACAAAATGTGAACTTCAATGCCTGTCTTGCTAATAGTGTGAAACCACGTAGATTAGAGAAGGTTCTAGCAGTCGATAAAAGGACATTCAAGGAAATGAGGGATGGCATGGGAAAAGGCAAACATGACTTTTTACATATGTCATACCTGGGCAGGGGTCTGAGGGAGAGATCGCATTCTCCTCTAATCATCCCCCACGGCCCTGGTGTCCCCTTCACCCACAGCTTTCCCTTGGCACTTGGCCTAGGCCAGGAGAGAGGTGATGAAAAGGGGAGAGATGGCTCTCCACCACCACGTAATCCTTTTGCCTTTTGCCGATTGCCCTCTGGCTGAGAACTCAGTCACCCAGCTTCAGGGAACTCTATCTGTTCTACTCCTTCAGTTTAAAAGGAGTTGCCATCCCGTCTCATTTCCCCTTTGAAGTTCTATTTCAATGCATGGCAAATTCTAACGATGAGGAGGCCGGGATGGGAGAGAGGGCAGAGGTGGTGGGTGTTGGGACCCAGTCGCCCTGACCGAACACTTCTCTTTTCACCGCTTCTGGGTAAGTACTGTATTTTCTGTGTCCTTTTGCATCTGGAGGAAACAACTCTTCAGATAACTTTAACTTTCATTTTGCTGAGAATCACAAAGCCTGCATTTCTATGCAGGCACCCATACATGTTCTATCGAAATAAAGTTCCTTTTTTTAAGCACTTAGTGATTAGTTACTTTGGAGTTGAAGGAGATAAAAAAAAATAAATAGAACTTAGACAGACTGCTTTCCATATAAATGCCATTTCCATAAATTGAATTTTGAATGTAATTCATGAGCATGGAAGAAAAATCGAAAGGTGTTTGAAAAGACTTTAAAAATAAATAAAACCGAAAAACGTTAAGATCCCTTTATAAAATTTCTTTAACAGTTTGTTGACAATTTGCATGCAAATAATTCACATTTTGATTGTACTTGTCAAGGTGTTTATATATTCCATTTTTCCTTGCTAGATTTTTAGGATTTGTAATGTCTTCCTGAAATCTGAAGTAAAGGAATAAATGTCCCTAAAGACGGTATCATTATTGCAGTTGCCGTCTGTGTGTAACCGAAGTTGTGACATTTACACAAGCAGCAGGGTTAAGCAAACACAAATTTCACATTTCCTAAATACTGGCTCTTCCTTATTGTCCGTAAATAAATGAAACCTTAATAATACAAATATGGTGTCCACACAATAGAATCTATTTATCCACAAATATAACAAACACACACACAGATGCAGACCTAAAGAGCAATCAGAGACATCATGCCTTCGGACAGGCACAGGCACAAATGATTATTCTCACTTGACAGACCAACTGTACCACTGTTTCCTTGTATTTCAATCCAGCCCCAGAGGGCTGGATCAGGAAAGAGACACTTGATAGCTGCTGTTTCCGTGGTTGAAATATTTGTGAAGTTAACGCATAATCTTAAAGCAGAAGCTAATAAATTATAGGGTGCTAATTGGAGCTGGAGTGGAGCCTTCAATCATGTTACCCTAAACACAGAGAGACCCTCATAACCTAAAAAGGCAAAGCAGCCTCCAAAAACAGCTCCCATTTGTTTCCACCCGTGACCTCTAAACATCACATCCAGGCAGAGTGGCCCCTGACTAGAGCAGGCAGAGGTGGTTCTGCTAATCCAAGTTTACTTTAAGAGATAGACAGATTTCTTTTAGGGGAAAAGAATAAAATATTTTGCTGAAGAATTAATGTTTAGCCTTTAGAGAAATGTATATATTGAATTTACTAGAATCATTATTACTTTGGTGTATTACCCTTCATTTGGAATTTTTCATTTTAACAAGACAACTTAACTCAATAAGAGAAAAATCTGAAGTTTTCCGCAAATGGAATGTCAGGTCTACCTCAAATGACAGTATTTCTATGAGTTTTCCTATGTGCTCTTACGGAAACTAAGGTCCTCTAAAAAAAAATGAAGGCATCTGAATTTCCTCTGCCTTACTGGAATTCAGTTATTTCACCCAGAAAAACAGCAGCAAGCATATTTTCCATTTCTTTGTTCTTAGAATCTCTTAGTAAGTTCTAGTTCTGCTTATCTCCAAGTGTTGCAAAATGGCTAACGTGGTTTTCCTCAAACTATCCTCCTACCATTATTTCCATTTCCTATCAAAATGCATAAATGAATAAACATATAATTATTACATATAAGAAATTTAGGTTAAAGCTAAACTAAACTTTGGAAAAAACTTAAGGAATTAAATTTATTGATTGATTATATTTGCACCGCTCTAGTGATTTAGTTACTGATTAGAAATTTTTATCAGCATGTATTTTGGGGGGTACATATTTTAATCTCTGTGTTTACAACTGTGAAAACATTCCATTTAACTTATAATTTGAAAACTTCTTTAGAATACCTCATATAAAAATCATTTTCACTGGGGAAAACTATCAAGGATCTTAAAATTCTAAACACATACTTGCTAAAAACAATAATTATGATTGAAGTGATTGATGAGAATGTCACAAACTCATTTCTTTTCCTGCTGATTCTCAAACTTCAGCCTTGCACTTATTTTTGGCAACTACATTATCATCCCTTTCCCAATAATGGTACTATCAAGAAATGGGACGGAGAATGTTTATTTTTTCTAGGTAAAATCCTATTTCCCTTTTTTTTCTTCTAATGCATTTTAGCCAACGTGTAACCTGTCCTAGAAAGCAGTTGGATATTTTTTCTTTTAATATCATTTGACTTTTTTTTTTCCATGGTACCTGGTTTTTATGGAATTTCCTGATATGTTTGGAAGCACTGCCTAAAAGTGCTGTATTATCAGTATTATTTCACCTTGCTTTGTGGAGTGTGAAGTTCCATTTTTACCTCAGGCAGTTTCTTCTCCACATTCTGAAAATGACAAAAGGGCATTGACAGACAGATCAGATTTTTGGTAAAAAAAAAAAAAAAAAAAAACAGAGAACAGAGCTTATGATATTTGTACTTCCTTGTTCGAAGACTTCCTTTAAAAAACATTCCTCACTCATACTTTTTTAAGAGCATAAGAAAGGATCTAGGGACATAGACACACATCCTGAGGGAAAACAACTATGAAGTTACATTCTACTGGAATTGGTGAGATGGCAATTTATTCACAATTTTAAACTTAACAGTTTTTAAACTATCTAGTTAATAAAAACAACAATGCTGGGCACCATTACCCCACATTGAAACTTGGGATGTCTGGTCATTTATGATTAAGGAATGATGTCATTATTAAATAAGACTGAAATTTTTAAAAATCCACTGCCATCTTCCATTTTTGCTAGAGATGTAAAATGTATTGAAACTAAAAAGGAAAAATAAATAATGCTTCACAGCCATACTATTATATATCCCCATGCTGGCAGTTAATGTAGACTTTGGGTCTCAAGAGAATGAAGCAGAAAGTGTAGGTACCACTCAATCTTCCAGAGCAGCAGCAAGGGCAAAACATCAAATGTTAAAATAAAACAAAATTATACAATTTTACAGTATTTAAATTCATGCCATAGAAGCTTCTGACTACATTTTTTAGTCTTATTCTAAAGTGTATATTTAATTTTTGTCACTTCCCTTCTCAGAGGGATTTCTAATTTGAACTCAATTACCCGTTATCCTCCTTCTCTTTACTATAAACAGAAAAGTTTTAAAAGTAATACTAAAAAATGCTTTGCATGTTGGCTTTTAGTTTCCTGATCTATTTCTTGTGCTTTCTTCTCCTGTATGTCCATATCAGTGCTCCGAATGAAGTTAGAGCTATCTTGTCTCAGTTGTCAGGAGGATATCAGGCTCACCATTGGATAAGATCTCAGTCCAATGGTACACAATCTACAAATTAGCAGAGTTCCTAAACATAATTGTTCTGGTTGACCGTTCCCCTGGGTTACAGCAGTTTGCAACTGTTTTCTCTTATATTCTGTAGAAGGTTCTTGTAAATTCCTACTTCCCACCATATTAGAAAATTATCATCTCACTGCCCTCTTATCCAAATGCTTTCTCTTCTTCAATGCCTAGACTAGTTCTACCTCTTCCGTGAAGGCTTGTCTCCACACCAGACCACAGTGAGTGATCTCACACTCATGGGAATTCTTACCACCTAAGGTCAATACCACTTATTTGGCACTTACTATATAACTACAACGTCTTCTGATACAACTTCAGGCTTTCAAGGGTTGCAGTCATCCTAAAGATCATCCTATTCACTCTTGACTTACAGTATTTTTCACCTTTAACTAGATATTAAGTACATTGAACAGGTACCACCAATTATTATGGGAAAACACTAATTTTTGCATTAAAATATTTTATTTTATTATGTGCAAACAAATTTTAAAATATAGGCTGATCTGAAGTTTGGAGTACAAATTGGAAAAAGAAAAGCTGGCTAGAAGCCGGCTCCAGTAAAGAAAATCCTCATGCTTAAAGGAGTGGGGAGAGATTCTGTCACATTTAGTAAGAGCCAATTAGTGTCGAATATCCTTTTCCTGCACTTAAATTCCAAGCCTCCATCTCTGTGTTCAGCTCAAGGACATCACTTGAACAATTATTTTCTCTCTTCTTCCTGCATCATCTCGTTTCTCTCTCTACTGAAATTAATATAAAACAGGCTGCAATATATTTTGTCTCTGGCGAAAAAAAAAGAAACACCAAAAAAACAAACAAACAAAATCCCTCCCTTGACCCATCTCATTGCTATCTCACTTCTTTGTTCCCTTGAAATGGCGAGATGCCTTACATGAGTCATCTCCTATCTCTCCATTTGCTTTTCCATTTTCTCTGGCACCCACTCTGATTTAGCTTCCCCTGCACACACACTCATCAAGGCTGTAGCTCCACATGGCTCAACCTGAAGATCAGCTCTAATTAGTCTTTTTAATTGTCTCATCAATGGGATGATAACATCAGTTCAATCCTCTGAGAAACAGATGCCAAGACACATACCATGCACTTGAAATGTTATTAATATGTTCTAGCAAAAATACTACATCTGCCATAGCAACTGTAATTGGGGTCATTATTTGGTTTAACACGTGGTACTCTACAGTCATTCTCTAGGATCTATCCAGTTTCTTCAGGAGCAGTGAATTAAATGGAGATATGGTAGAAACCAATAACCCTGCAACCTTTAGATCTTTAATGGTGGTGCTAATCACTGTCATCCCTCTGGAATTCTATATTGTTTTTGATTTACAATATTGACTGAGGGAAGGGAAGGAGAAGGGAGGCAGTTTCAGAGGTTTCCACTTGGCCTTCTACACTGTGGTATCTTTTACCCCACAGGTCAAAGACCCAATGAGAGAGTTACTCCAACCACAAAGTATGGTGATCCCAATTCCACATTTGAAGAGTGGGAAAATGACCACTGGGTGGGACTGTGGACCCAGCGAAAACATTATAGGTTAGACTTTAGTGAGGATGCAATTTAATACCTGGCCCCATAAATCCCACTCTAACAGAGAGGATTTGATGGTGCTTCAGGTCTCTGGATACCAATGTCAACTCGGACACTGTGTCCAGTTGTCTGGAATGTCTGGGAATTCCCCCTTCCTTCAGCGTACAGTCACCAGAGTAAACAGCCATAATTCCTGTGGAGGAATCATTATAGTATATACATGCAGTGATCTTGCAGGATCCTTCCAGTTAGAAACTGTCCAGTTCTGCAGTCAATGAGTTGCAGATCTGAACATCGGCTCAGATCTGGGAACTGGGCAAGGATGGTGATTTTCATCAAAGAGGCCCCATCAGCTCCCTGCTCCTCCATTTTTGCCTTTGTGTTAATTTTAGGTGTTGGCTTGACTGGATTAAAAGATACCCAGTTAGCTAGTAAAGCTTTATTTCTAGGTACGTCTGAGAGGATGTTTCTGAAAGAGATTGACATTTGAATCACTGGACTAAGTAGAGAAGATCCACCCTCACCCAATGTGGGCAGGCATTGTCCAGTTGGCTGGGTGCTGGGATATAACGAACAGGCAGAGGAAAGGCAAATTTGCTCTCTCCGTCTTCTGGAGCTGGGACACCCATCTTCTGCCTTTGGGCCTTAGAACTCCAGGGTTTTTGACCTTCAGACTCCAAAACTTGCACCAGTTGCCCCCCAGGTTCTCAGACTTTCAGACTTGGACTAAGCCAAGCTACTGGCTTCCTTGGTTCTCCTGCTTGCAGATGGCATGTCACGGGACTTCTTAGCCTCCATAGTAGCATGAACTCATTCTCCTAATAAATCCCCTCTCATCCATCTGTCAATCAATCTATCTATCTATCTATCTATCTATCTATCTATCTACTTACCTATCATCTATCTCTATATTCTATTGGTTCTGTTTCTTTGGAGAACTCTGACTAATACAGCCTTCTACTGATTATAGATGTTAAGGACTGGCTGCCCATCTGTTTTGTCCAAGGGACAACATGCCTTATTAACTGTCTCCATAACTCTCTGCAGTCAAGCCCTTTGGCCGCTTCTCCATCATCATGGTGATACAGGTCCATGGTTTCTGGAAGGCAAGTGTAGTCATCTGGCCTCTCTGATTTCAGGCTTGTATCGTGCCCATGAATGTTAACAAGCCCAGCTCTGGGACAGCCTCTCCTGCCAACAGCTGTGGCCAGCAGCGGAGGCAATCACTGAGCTTCTTAGTGATGCTTAGTGAGGCCCCTTTTGTCAGCACATTCCTGATGACATTGCTGAATGCTGTGTGCTCTGGTGGGTCTTCTGGCCTCACATAATATGTCCATGCCAGCATTTCTGCTTCCCTCATCCTTTTTATTACTTCCTTTACCTTCTGACAGGGAAACTCAGCATGAGCCTTCATTTTCTCCTTGCTTCTGAGACCACCCTAGCCACAAGTTTGCCTCATCCCCATGGGTCTTTTCCAGAAAATTAAATCTCATGTCCCAGCAGAGTCTCACCTGGTGAATGAATTCTTGCTTATCCAGTCTTATCTTCCCATCCCCTTGATCAAGCATCTTCAGAATGTAATCCCAGCATAACTCCCCTGGCTCCCAGCAATACATGTTAGCTAACTCTCAGAGCTCATTTGGGATATAATCTCTTTCCTATTTATTAGACCCAGCGTAGTCAAGTTATGTTGGGGTTTATCCAGCATAGTTATCCACCTGGCAGTCAGGAGAGGAGGTAAGTGCGGCTCCTAAGGGGGTATCTGTTGCTGGGTTGGGAAGGGGCCTCTGTTAATATCTTCCTCTACAGAGAAAGTGCTAGCTCTTACCTTGGAGGGGTGGGCTACTTCTACAAGCTCTGAGGGATCAGAAGGGTCTGCTGAGCCAAAATATTTGAAACATCCATTCAAGTACCCCCATCCTATGTTACATGGTTCCAGGTTTTCTCAACAGACCTACCTTGACTGAGCATTTAAACATCTTGAGCTCTGCAACATGGCTGAGTTTGCTCCTCAGCTGTATATGTATTTTTGTTTATTATATCTCCTCCTCCAACAAGAATGCTAGAATGTAGCCTCCGTCAAGGCAGAGACTTTGTTTTGTTTGTTGCTCTGTTCTTAGTACTTATAACAATACTTGCTGCATAGCAGGCACTCAATAAGTATTTATCAAATGAGCAAATGAATGAATGTGTAGATCTACCAAGGGAGCATTAAACTATAGTATATCCATCCTAAGGAATTTTATGCAGCCATTAGAAACATTTACAAAGAAATTTCAATGATAGGAGGGAAAGCTTATGCAATAGTGTTAAGTGAAAAAGACTTGGAGAGGTACAGCTACACCTATCCCATCCATGAAAAAAAGCTCACATCGAAAAAAAAGACTCTGGAAGAAAATATCCTAAAATATTTACAATAGCATAAATAGCATTTGGGTATTATATTTTGGCCCCTTAATTCTTCTGGTTGTATGCAAAGAAGCCTAAAAGTACAGGGATAAGTCATCTGATTCAGGCTCCCTGTAGCCCTGACCAACTGCAAAAAGGAATGTTGGACACGCTTCCTTTAACCAAGGAAAGGATGTCACAGAGAAGTCAGAGGCATCTAACACTTATCCTACACTCATAGAGGCCATTCTAAGGATAAAAGGTGGATTTGAGACAGGGGAGAAACTGAGAATGATAAAATAAATGTTTGCCTCCTTTAGCATATGTTCACCATCATTTCAAGGGCTTCCAGAAGTGCAGGACTCCCCTATGTCTGATGTGAACCTCAGAGCTCTGACTCTTGACTCCTATAATCTGTCTGTCTAGGTCTCAAGAGATGACTCAGGATGGAAAGAATATTCATGGGTCCCCCTTGTCATTAGACCGATTTTCTGGCATCCCCAGTATGAGCCACAAGCTACGACTTGTTCTAAAATATGCTGGGAAAAGATGATAAGAAAATCAACCCATCAGTCCATTAAACAAGAATACCAACGTTGGCATAGAAAATATACAAAGGGGTAGAAGACACCACCCTATCTTCAGAAAGCTTGCAATTTATTTAAGTGGGCAAAACATAGAAATAGAATGGAAATATATGTGGTTACTGCCAAATGAGATGTAAAGACAATAAGGGCAACAACAATTCTGAGAAGAGAGAGGCGAGAGGGTTAGGGCAGTCCTTCCAAAAAGTTGGAATATAAGCTGGTCCTAAAGGTTGAGTGGAATTTAGGTAAGCAGAGAAGAATAGGCCAGGAAATTCCAATAGGAGAAGGAAAGCCAATGTGGATAAGCAATATAGAGTGCATCTGGGCCCAGAAACAGTCTCTTTTCTCAAAGACGTTTTGAGTAAAGCATTTTAACAAGAATTATATCAACATATTGGTTTTATCTAGTTATATTTTTGTACACTTAGCAGTGTTAAAACATAAATAATATAGTATTTGCTTCCAATACTACATTGTATTTTCAAAGATTTTTCTTATGGCTTATTTCTTTTCCTTGAACAACTTTAAATGAAGGTTAGATTATTAATCAGCTTTTTCAAATAAACCTTCACCAGTTACAGGTTCTGCCTTTTCAAGCTATTATTTCTCCTAAGAATGATATTCCCAAGTCACATTTTGCATATAAAAAATTTATCAATAAGATTTTATTCTTTTGTCAATTTTTAGTGAATAACATATTTTAACAAGTGCCATTTTTAGCTGTTGCCAATTTTTTTCCTCTTGGTTACAAGATCTAATCTTTCCAGAACTAACTTCTAATTGCAGAATTACAATTATAGAACTAACCAACCAATTATACTTTATCAATTATTTTTATCTATAACACATTTTACATGTGAGATTTTTAGCCGCTATTTTATTTTGCACTAAATATTTCTACCAGTATTATTCATTATGAACTATAAAAATACTGCTAATTTGCACTATTTCTTACCCAAAACATGAGAATTTTAAAGGCCGTTGCCCTCAGATCTCCTATGAATTTTCCTCTGTCCAAACTGTAATGCAAATGTTTTATACTGCAAATCTAATTCTTCTATACACTTCTGATCCCTTTTTGTATCTTCCAAAGTAAAGATCCATGATACTGAAAAAAATTTTTAAAAAAAAGATCCATGCCACTGATAGAGTAAAAACATGGTTGCAAGCAACAGAAACTAACTCTGCCTGATTTAAAAGAAAATTATCTATTAATAGGATGTGAGAGTAACCTAGAAAATCCTGGAGGGAGGGGGCTTCAGAGAAAACAGCAGAACCTGTCCAGTCTGGCTGCCCCCATTCCAGAGGCGCCAGGCTCCTGACTCTCCTGGCCCCGGACTCTACATGTCACCTCTAGCATCACTGTCTCCTCTGTACCAGGAGCCAGACTAACTGCAGTTGGCATCATCACTAGGGAAGAGTCGCCCTGGTCCCTGATTCTTTGCATCCCTAGCTCTCGATTAGGAGAGGGGGAGGAGGGGTAGATGGGTGGGTCTGAGTGGAGAAAGTTGTGAGGGCTGGGTCACATGCCTGCCTTCTTGCTGCAAGGGACGCTGGGGGAGCGAATGAAACACAGCTCCCACCCAGATGATAAAGGTGACGGCATTCTCCAACACAGGAAGGGGCTTAATATCTTGGACTAGCAAAAAGAATGACAAATGCCCATTAGAAGTTCAGAAGATCAGAGAGAAAATATCCTCTCTTATTCAGCAAAATATCAGATGTGGCAGAATGACCACAAATCCTAGACCTTAACTTCGGGGCTGTTCAACATAGAACTAATGCATTCTCATCTCTGTGTTCCTTGCCATTCCGCCAATCATCTGTGCACATTCTCAGGTAGTAGGAAGTTAAAAAATTAACTTAACTATACCGGCTGGACTGGATACATGACCTTCCTCCACAGTAGTTTTTAGCAAATGTAAAAATCAAAATGTTCTTCTGTATGTCTAGTGAACTTCCTGTATACTGGAACTTAGTAACACAGAATGGTTACATTAGTGTTGCTGTTAGAGCAGTCGAGGCTTTAGTATTTAAATGAGTAACTGGAAAAAAAAATTACTGGTTTTTAAGTTAGAGCATTTCTCTGAAGAATTTTTTTAATAGCTCTCATTTAGTTATTTATTGTTTTATATGATTGCTAAAAATCACATTGCTTGAATTAACATTGTAGAACCATTTATATTTAATTTTAAGGATAATTTGATAAAAATGTATTCTTAAGTATTTTATATATAAAATAGATACAGCAAATAAAAACAACCTTTATACTAGTTAGTTTCCATAACAGCACACAAGTCAGTGATTTTTACACAACCCAAAGACTACGCAATGCTAAACTTTAGGACTTAGAGATCCTCGTAGTCCTATTTTCAATATGACTGAAGCTGTTGTCCTAAGCCTCCAAAATACAAAATAGCTTAATGGGTGAAAACCTACCTAACAGGCACAATGAACACTATCTGAGTGATGGGCACACTTATAGCCCTGACTCAAGCATTACAAAAGTGATCCATGTAACCAAAAACATTTGTACCCCCATAATGTTTTGAAATAAAGAGAATCACAAAAATATATATTTTACAGTGGTAATTAAAGATAATGTTTTATTGTAGTAATAGCTTTCCAATTGTTTTCTCATGTCACAGGTGCTGGTTTCTTCTCTATTTGTAGAGTTATTTGTCATTTCCTCTCCCCACTTTGAGATCATCTGTAGTTCTGTTGGCCCCCTAAGCCTACTTCTTATTCTTCTCCTTCAGTTCCCTAAACATTCCTATTTCTGTCTCTAACCATCTGGTCAAGATGCTTTTATTACAGCCGAGACTGAAGGGTGGCAATGGCTTAAAGGACCTCCAGAGAGCGGGAGAGCCGTGTTTCCCTTCCAGACTTATGAGTTTTCCTAAGCTTTCCACATGCTTAGTGGTTCATCTCATAATTCTACTGAAGGTCAGACAGTTGGTACAGGGATCATTAGACTGAAACCAAATGGCCCTCAGAACCAAGATTAGAATTCAGGAACTTTGCATTGTTAATTTGGAATCGCAGACCACCACAACATCTATCAGTCTACTAGAGTTTTCTTTCAGTTACTACTTAATAGGAGTGTTTATCTCAACTCTGTATTTCCCAAACAGCGCTATCAATCAGACCCATCTCCACATCCACTGTGAGTGAGACAGGCATAGTTCAGGCCTTCAGCCTTGCCAGGAGGGCAGTAAGCCACTTGTTTTTCTTGGCAGAAATCTTTGTCTGCATGTGGTTCCTTCTCTTCTTTCCTCAGACCACAAGTTTCAGATTCCTGGGAGCCTGGAAGACCCTCAGAATTTTCTTCACCTTGGCTGCATTCTGTGGCAAGTACCATATAGTTTAACCCTTCTTGGTTCTTGGTTTCCATTAAAGCAACTGACATAACATCACCTGAATTCACACAAATCATATTGCCACCTTCACCTGTGAAAAAATATGAAGGTTATTCTAGCATGTATTTATTTTCATTTATTTGTAATAATATATAGGCTGTATGAGAATTATAGCAACACCAACTTTACACATTTATTCAGCAAACATTTATTAGTGCTGCTAAGTGCTGAGAGTACGAGGATAAATAAGACACATTCCCTGTTCCTTGAGGCTATTGCAGTCTGGTAGGGAAGCGGACACGTTACTATAGAAGGTGGCATGCACTTTAAAATAACAAGTGGAACAGGTCGTGGTCTTTGTGACAGGAATTAAGTGGCCCTAGGATGGCCCTTTTTGTGTAAAATACTCTTTCATCTTTCCGCAGCAGCCGGAATGTCTACTTTTAAAGATTTAACTTTTAGATTTAGTAATTTAATCACTCATTAAGATAATATTTACTGAATGCCTACTACATGCCAGGCTGTGTTCTAGGTATTTATGATACAGCAATGAATGAAATAAAGTTTCTGCGCTTAGACCTGATGTACACCCAAGTCTAGTTTATTTGAAATGAACTTAAATTGAAATATGGGGAAAATGAAATCATTTCAAAGGACTAAGGGAAGCACCATTGTACCTTTTTTTCCCCAATGGAATTTCAATAGACCTCCCTGTTTTTCAAGTTCCACACCTGAACTACAAAGCTTATTTTATTGTAAGAGCATATGAGCCTACATTCCTGCTCTGTATCAAGTGTGCGTTTCTTTTGCAGACCCCCAAACTGCTGAAGAACAAGACGGCCAAACACGCTTCTGGGCTCTTTGGCCTCATCTCATTTTCTTCTTCATTGTTGAAATGTTTTATAGTATGTTTCAAACCCCCTGAGCAGTTAGAGTTACAAAATAGCTCCCTAATAGAAATAACTTTTTCAGATGCCAAGTTTGGTTCATGCTTAAGTGCTGAATACCTGTGGAAGGAGTCAACCATTATGATTATTGACAATATGTCCTAAGCCATTGAGAAACTCATAAGAATAACTTCGTAGATGTAATAATAGCAACAGAAAATATAACAAAAATTAGGAAGAAATAAGGTATTCAACTTTGAGTAGTCCAGTGGCCCAGAAAATTGAGGAAACTAGGATGTCCTTAACAGGCTTAAAGAAATTCAGCTAAAGAAAAGTTTAGAATTTCAACAAAAATTTAAACCCACAATATAGTCTACCCACTCATATCAGCTGCTTCCTTGCCATACCTTTAAGCCATTAAGTAGCATATTGGAAAACTTCCTACCAAAAACTTATTTTAATTTTTAATTTTTTTTGCTTCAAGTTGTTTGAAAAGAATCTTTTATATGAGGCAAATAAATTCATTTTGCAAATTCTCTTGTCATGTGTCAAAGAAAAATCATTAGCTAACTACTTTATTGGTTCATAGCGCTTGCAGCAATATTTAGTAACTTGACCCTGGCAAGCCTTCAGCAATTAGTACATCTTCTTGTTGCATGAAAAGCTTATGAGAGACCATGGTAGCAGGAAGAGGTTGTTTTGTTTTGTTTGTTTATTTTTGCTTAAAAATTACTTAATAGAAAGCCTATGGGTCGGACCTTAAAGCAGATATCCTGAAAAAAAACAGCATGCACTCGGCAACCTCTTTAAGAGCAAATATTAAAATAAAGACTTCCAAGTAAGACGGGGTATTTGCAGACGAGACATATGCCGGCTGACCGGCTATGTTTAGAACAGCAGAGGAGCATTTAGATTTGTTTCCTGTAGAACTCTCTGGGACTGATGAGGTGATGTTTACACAAATGTTTGGATGAAGTCACTGGGATATTTTTACTAGATGCCCAGATATGTTACTAATCTTCTCTCTCTATCCCTTTTCCACCCCATTAGGTCAGTAGGACCACAGGATAGGCATGGTATTATTGCTCCCTGTAATCCTAAGCCCCCCCCTCCTTCTTTTTTCTTAAAGAAAGTCCTTCCAATGGCTTTTCTTATCTTCTTATATATCTCCTACAACAACAATGAAGACAGACATCTTATTGCTTTGCTAAATATGCCCACCAGTCAGCAAAACAGCAAACTATTATTAAACACATTCTCTTTTATGAAAAACATAATTAAGTTTAGGCTCGCCTTGAAGGGACTGTTCCAGTATTTCTATCCTTCATAAATATGCAAACCCTGCCTTTCTTTCTATTTCTTCTCTGTTCCCTGCCTCTCTTGTTCAAATATAATCTTAATTATCAATTTTTTTTAGTGATTTCTGTATCTCTTTATATTCTTTATCTTCAAGATTTATTGTAAGTAATAAAATGATGATTTCTCCTTTACTAAAACTATACTGCCCAGAATTGCTTATTTCTAATTATCATAGTTTGATTATGTTGCCTTTTAGACTCTTCCTGTGTCATTATTCTGAATATTTATGTCTGCTTCTCTATTTTTATGAATATTATTTAGAATTTTAATTCCTTCTGCCAACAACTTGGCACCTAAATAAACTTGGTATAACCAGGAAAAAATGGTGCAACTTTTATAGCAGACCATAAGCAATAATTTCTTTCACTATACCTAGCTGTGCAGCACACTATTGAGAACATAACTGGGGAGCGTGTGTGGACGGATTCCTTCCCACAGCCATGGCTTTGTGAAGGCTGAGGGCAAAGGCTCTAGAATAGAGCCAAACTCTAGCCCCATCTCAGTGGTATGATCATGAGAAAATTGGTAAACCTCAGTTTTCTCATCTGTAAAATAATGTTAATAATAATAATACCTATTTCATAAGGATGTCATGAGGATTTAATGAGTTAACCTGCATAGCATAGTGAGTAGCACCTAAAAAGTGCTAAAACAAAATTAGCTATGATTGTAATTAAAACCTTTCACAAAAAGGATTTTGTTCTGTATATTTAGTGTGAGCATTGTTTGTTACCTATCTCAGCCTTGTAGATGAACTAGGCAATGCAACATTGTAAAAAGATATTCTCAAGGGTGCATGGAGACTTCTGGAAGAATCTAAGGTAAAGCTAAGCTCTTGGGCCTACTATCATCACCCATTATGACAGCCTCTGTGATTCGTATAAAATATCTTCAACACATTAGAAGGAAAGGATTCCACGAGCAAAGAGTTGAATTGTAAAATACAAGTCAGCTGTAAAATCCAGGCATCCTTCTGGAATGCTTTACCTCTCTGTAACATTTGACCACTCCCTTCTTTGTGAACCACTTTCCTTTGGGTTTCCATGATAATGCTTTCTTCTGGCTTTCCTCTTCCCTTTCTGGCTTCTCCTCCTCACATCCACCATCTTTCTTTGTTAGTCCCGCCTATACTGGCTGTTCTCTGGGTATAATCCACTGTTCACTCTCTTCCTATCCCATATTCTAATTTAAATGACTTGCAGCTACACCGCGACTTCAGCCACCTATATTTACAAGATAGACCTTTCAACTGAGCACAAACCTCTCAACTGTATCCTCAGTTTCCCCACTTAGATAACCCACAGGCAGCTCAAATCACAGCAAAACGTGTTCCTCATCTTCAGGAACAGCACTATTTTTCACCTTTTTTCTCAACTCACTGGGAATCACCATTGTCTCCTTTCTCTTCCTCACCCAATTAGCTACTGAGTCCTATCACACCTACCTCTTTGATAACTCTGGACTCACTTTCCTTCTCTCTACACTTGTTATCATTCATTAATTCAGCTTTCTTTAATTTTCATTTCTTACCTTGATTAGTATGACAAATATCCCTCTAATTTCATGCTTTGCCATTTCCCACCCTTGTGTGTAAATTCCATGCCTTTCTACGCCCTGCTCCTTCTATCCTGAAGTACTTTTTTTCTCACCTCCCTGCAGAACCCAGCTTTGAAGTACATCCTCCCCATGGCTTTTCTTAACTCTCCCTCTGCCACAGAGTGGACTCAGCAATCTTCCTCTGGACTCCTAGAGAACATGGATTTCCTCTCCATAACAACATAGAGTGCTTGTTCTCCTGGCTTCTGGCAGACTATGTAATATAAAATCAGCTGTTCACCAAATCCTTAAAACTAAGCTTATATATAAGAAAAAAATCTTGAAGAACTGACTAGAGAACCTATAGACCACCACTCCTCTGGACTACATAAATTTTATCTCTGATTCCAGCCAGTACATAAGAAAACGTACATAAATGAACATTTCTGTAAATGGTCATATATGCATACAAAATATCTACAAGTATTGTAACCGAGTTATTAACTATGATTAGCACTGGAGAATGAGATAGGGAGGAATTAGAAAACTTTTACTTTTTACTCTGCTTAGATAATTTTATATTTTTTATAATAAATATGACTTACTCTTATAATAAAGATTTTTAAAATGTAGGCACAGCTATAAAATAATATAGCAAGAGCAGTTACCGAGATGAATTACTAGAAAAGTTAGAAGGAAAACCATAAAGGGATCAGGAGTCATTTTTATGGTTGATGTAAAATAGCATAAAATTCTTTTTCAAACCTTTAAAATATAACTAATTGTACTCAATCTATAAAGTCTACAAAAATGATATTCACAAGCAAATTTGAGTCTCATCAGTAAAGTTTTTCTTTCTAATGATAAAAGCAGTGATCTAGTAAGAAAAAGAGGCTTTCAATGCCAAGCAAACAAAACCATGTTCTGCTTACCCTTCAGATATCCATATATTCTAGTCAACCCCGTTACAGACATTTGTCTGTCTTACGAACAAAAGATTTCATTTTACATATTGACAAACCACTCTGGATCATGGTTCTTCTAAAGTTTCCATATGTGAGCTTATAACAAATAAGAACCAGGCCAGGTAGGAGCAGATTCATATGGCTTGAGCAAAACAGTATTATTCATTAGTGAACTGGTGACACCCATCTTTCTTATAGATAGAGACATAGTCCTACACCAAGAACAACTTTCCAAATCACCATTAAAAGCTTAGTTCACTATGAAACTTTGCATATAAAATTAAAGAAACCTACTCCAGTTTTCAAGGGAAAAAAAATATTTTCACTTCTTTTTCTTTAAAACAGACAAACAGAACACATTAAATACAGGTGTTTACCACTATGCCTTGCCCAAAAGTCAATAACTATCCATCGAAATAGTTTTTTTAATTATCAAAATTTAATTCAGAAAAATCTTTCATTAAGTAAATGTTTAGAAAATGAGAAATGATATGTTTTTCCAAATTCCATGTGATCTTCACATAGGCAAGGCTATGTGTAGAACCCTCCAAAAGGATGTGGTTGCTGCAGCAGTTATAACTCCAGAGTGCTCTGCCATCGGCACTCTCAGAATCAGCTCAGTCCCAGGATGAGAAGGTGGATGGAGCCAACGTGAGACTATTAGCAAGGCTTGTTCTGATGAGGGTTATGATGCATGGCCAAGGCAAGCACAGCTCTTTTCAATCTGTCACTTAGCAGTTTAAAGAAGTTACATGATCAGAGGCTTAAGTACACATCATGATCGAAAGTTACCCAAAATCTACAGTCAGAAGCACTAGACAAATAGATATTTGTCCTCGGGCTTTTTCTTTTTTCCTGCTGTTAGTCAAGTACATCACTCAAAGTGAAGGTCTCAGATGTAAGGGCGATCTGGCTGTGACATCTGTCACCCATTGATTGCCAGGGTGGATTCAGCTGATCTGTCTGGCTAGGCAGGTGTCCCCTTCCTCCTTCACTGCTTCATGTGTGTCCCTCCCGAAGCTGCATACTTGGTTGAAAAAGATGACCTTTCCCAATAGAGGAGGACTGTTCTTTGGTCAAAGGTATACAAGTATCTGTGCGTCCCTGCTAGAATCTCCAAACTAGCTCTCAAGGTGAAGGTCTCACAGTGAGAGTGGATGAAGGTCTGCGCTACACAGTGAGAGTAGATGATGTCACACAGCCATCAGCCCTGTTATAGTCAATCGCTGCCAATACCAAGAGGCCTAATTTCTAAGAGATTTTGAGTCAGGGTCCATCTTGCCAGATTTATTTCTAAGCAAGAATGTCTACATTTAAATAAACAAAGGGCCTCTCAGACATTTAATAAAAAGAAGGAGTTCTACAGCAGCTGAAGAGGAACATTTTAAAAATCATTTTTCTGTAGCAAATTAGGCAAGCACATGGTAAATCTGATTTTGGAAATAAATCAGGTGACTAACGTGTTCTAATTCTGTTTCTTACTATACATTGATCTAAAAAGCTTAGTCTGTTCCATCACAGTACAATGGTTCCAGAAGATTATTGTCTAATTTACCAAAGTACTGAACTTGTAGAATCAGACTAGATCTTAGCAAGGCCTGTCCTACTACAATAATCGTAGCAAAATTACTCAGCAGTTAGAAGCAAAGAGTTAGATATATACATAGCAACATGGATGGATCTTAAAAATACAGGGCTTAATGAAAAAAGAAAGAAAAATATTCATGTGCATTTTTCAGGAAAACATACAAATGAAAAGACACAGACTGGAGACGATAGAATGGTTGCCTGGCAGTGGGGAGGGAGGAAATAGAACAGGAGGGAAATATGGGGATAAAGCACTAAATAAACAAACAAACAAGAGAGAAGCCTGCACCGACCAATGATGACAGTGTCCCATATCGGAAGAGTCTATAATTAACTCAACTCTGTACTTGAGGTCCAAACTGGTGCAAGGAGGGGCGGAGGAGGAGAACAGATCTCGTGAAAATATAATCCAACATGTTAATTCTCCTCTTTACTGCCTTAGATTATAAATCTAGGGACCATAGCACTATCCTTAATATTTTTTATTTAGTGTACAATACAAAATAATTTTCAAAGAATACAATAAACACTTAATCATGATGATTATTATTAATCATAAGAATCATATTATTCTTCTTACCTACTTTAAAATGCCTTATGTGTATATTCCATTTAACCCTGTTCAGTTCACAGTGGAGAGAACACCAGAAAATTCTGAAGAATCAAACTTACCTTCAAAGCCTTCATTTATGACTCCACTGGTGTTTGCTTCATCTCTGCACTGAGAAACACTATTTAAGGAAAAATTTCTGAATAACTGCAGCTGGTCTTGAATTCTATGGAAAGTAGGCCTTTGGTCGGGTTCTTGAGCCCAGCAGTGAATCATTAATTTCCACCTGGATATATGGGTAAAGATGAGAACATAAATGGTGATTGGATGCGATTACTGATAACCTAGCTAAGGTCATTTCAGAAATAAAAGGATTTGAGTTATTACCAGATTTCCACAATTAATATGAATTTACATAAATGAATCAGAACAAAGGCTTTTGTTTCTTATTTAAGAGTAGCTTGCAGTATTGCCATCTTTATTAGGTAACATCTTTCTTTTGAAAAGCCGGTCTTAGTTCAACAGTTATTAATCCAAATAAACAGATGGATAAATAGATGGTTGGAAAATGTCTACTCAACACATAAGAAAACTAACAGCCATAAAAATTATTGAAGAAGTTGAGATTTAAAAAATTTACTCCAGTCCCCACAGATATTTAGGGGCAGAAACCAGACTCTATGCCAGACGCTGTATACTCTTTATTACACAGTCAGGTTAATTATGAGACTGAGTTCCCCAGACATTCATAGCTGGTTGATTAAACATCATCTTTTCCTTAATGATTGTCTAAGAAACATCTATGCAGCACTCTTAGCCAGTGTTCATTTATTCACTCAGCAAAGATTTTGGACAATTACTTTATACCAGCAGTGTATTAGGAGCTAGGGATGTGGCCATGTGGCTCCTGTCCTCATAGGTGATGTGTAAATGGGAGAGGGTGACAAAATTCATCACACCACAACGCATATGAGCAAAAGCGGTAACTCTTTTATACAGTCTTTAGCTAATTAGGTATTTTTCAGAGTCCCCACCCAGCAGAAGAAACTTTATTTAGTACAGTGCAGTTTATAACCAACCTAGTCCAATCCACTATTTTAAATAATCTTTTTAAGTAGCATCCAGTCTTTTCTGGCTAATAACTCAGTCTTTCTTATTTTCAGTCCATCCCCACCCTCTCTGACCTCCTTTCCAAGAAAGCGTGAGGTTATACATCGGGTAAGAGACTTCTACTGGCCAGTTGGGAATTCATTAAGGAATGACTGGTCTGGTCCTTCCTGAAGGGATCAGCTATGATCAGCAGTCCATGAATTCTTTTCCTATTCTCTTGGCCCTTCCCCACTGAACTGGTCCTCCATTGTCTCTCTCTAGCTGGAGAATTCTCTGAGACTCTGCTGTGCCCTATATGCACTGACAAGACGCAGGGAGTCCATTTTTGTTTCTGTTGTATGCCCACATGGTGCTTGTTGGCAGAATCTCTAGCTTTCAACAAAATGTCCACACTCTGGGAAACAAAGGAAGACTGGGAGCATAAGCTAGACCTTCTCTGTCTGGACATGCCATTCTCCCTTCTTAACGATGCTGGGTCTCCCCTTGTCAAAGAGGGGGTCTCTGCTCAATAACCTCCTTGCCAGCCTCCTAAATAGGGAGGGGATGGGCAATCACTCCATGCCCTTGGTGTTGCCCACCTAATCTAACTGAAGTCTGCAGGGAAAGTTTCAGGACCCAGATAATTCAATATTTCACCCTCTTACCTTTATCTGTCAAATTCTCTTCTTTCTGATTCTCTAGAATCGGGAGAGCATTTTCCCAGGGCTCAGAAGGAATAAGGATTTTACTCACTTCCTCTTTTTTATTAGACTATCCTTATATAAAATTATGTGTCTTTATACATACAGTTAACACTTGGTACTTAATACACAAACAAGGAGCTAAAAGACACTAGATAGCCCCCTCTCTCCTTCAAATATAGTTTTCAAGTCTACTGACTCACCAAAAAGGTCAAGTACCCACTCTCTGTTTTGAGAGAGAACTGATAAAGAAACATAGATTGGGAGGTATTTAAAATATTAGTACTACTACCTCAACAGATAAATATGCAATTACAAATGATGATAAGGTCTTTACAAAGTACTAATGAAAACAAATGTGAGTTCTGATAGACACGAAACATTTTTGGGAAGTTGCTCACAGAAGGCCCATCTGCAGAGATGACATTAAGAACTTTGTAGGAAAATAAGATGCTAGTCATGGGAATAGGGTGTGGATGGAAGTCAGGGAACACGCTACGAGAGGGGAAAGCATGTGTAAAGTCCTAAATTTGGAAAGAGGTTGGCACATTTTAGAATCTGAAAGAAAGCCAGTGTCACTGAAGTGCAGTCATTGAGGGGAGAGCATGAGATGAGATCAGAGGAGGAAGGCAAGACCATGCAGGTCTCATAGGCCAGGCACAATGCCAGATTTTATGACACCACAATGGGAAGCCTTTGAAGGTTTTAAGGCCGGCATGATCTGTATATTTTTAAAGGATTACTCCAGCTGATACGTGGACAATGGGTTATAGAGGGGCAAGTTGGAAGCTATTAAAGAAGACTAGGTAAGAGATAATGGTGGTTTGGACTAAGGTAACACCAGTGGAGCTAGAGCAAGATAATATTCAATCACTGGTGTCAATGGCCCAGAAATCATTACAGGTGCTGTACTTAAAATAGGTAGTATCTATTTTAGGAATTATAATGCAAGCAGTATTCCATTATAATATGGCATGCAAACTCCATTTTCATTTATTTCATTTCTTGACAAGTACCTCAGGTCAGAGTTAGCACTCAATATCAGAATATTATGGGGAAACCTAATATTGGACTGTTTTTAATGTATTGATCTGATGACTTTTCATATGTATTACATATATAATTTACATTTTGGATATAGAGTACCAAACATGGCTGTTTTTTAAAAAATTAGAATAGCTGAGAAATAACCAAAAGACAACTTAATCTTTTATGTATTTCATTATAACCTGTGTCCTTTAGAAACAGGGGCAGTACAAAGATTTCAATGAAAGATCATTGGACTTTGAAATAAGATATTAAAACTGATATCAGATCATGGTATTCAAACCAATAAAGTAGACTCTTAATGACTCATCTAAGGGTTGTCCTCAGAGTTGAGAAGGGAAAGTAAGCTATTATAATTCTCCACAGGAAGAATTTCCTTTCTGAAAATAAGGTGGTGATTCAAAAATATTGCCAAGCCATAGATATAATAGAATCTCTCAAGACTTCAATTATGTCATTTTTACAGTTGCCCCCTCTTATGCACAGTTTGCTTTTGATGGTTTCAGTCACCCGTGGTCAACAGCAGTCTGAAAATATGAAATGGAAAATTCCAGAAATAAACAATTTCATAAACAAGTTTTAAATTGAACGCTGTTCTGATTAAATCTCATGCCAACCCTCTCCGTCCTGCCTGGGACATAAATTATCCCTTTGCTCAGCGCATCCACACTGTATACATGACCTGTTTGTTAGTCACTTAGTAGCCATCTCAGTTATATGATTGAAAAAACATAGTATAGATACGGTTTGGTGCTATCCACAGTTTCAGGCACCCACTGGGGGTCTTGGAAGGTATTCCCCATGAATATGGGGAGACTACTGTACTTTATTTATTTATTTATAATCTGCTGCATTCTATAAAGGATTTAAGATACTTCATGGAGATTTTTTAGAAAAAGATAAAGAAAGAAAAAGGAAGAAGGAAAGAGGAAGAAAGAAGAGGATGCAGGGGCGGTACAGGGAGGGCAGATAAGCCATCCTTTTAGCTGCCACTTAGCCACCCCTCACCCACTCACTCCACCCTCCAAAAGTTCAGTCTGTTATTTAATCTATGTAATTCACTTAAGCAGCTATCTCTAACTTTTTTCATCTATGGAGGCTTTAATTTACATTGAATCTGATCATTGTTCTTTACTTAACTTTCTCATGACAAACACATATGACCTGTTAGTATATAAAATCTTTCTGTTCCACCATCCACGGACAAATGAAGACTAAGAAAAGAGGAGTTATATAAAGCAATAGTTATCTAAAAATAAAGAATACAATATGTGTTCTCAGAAATAAACTGGCAATGGAATAAAATGAAGAGGCTTTTAAGAATTTAATAATCCTAAAAAATGATTCCTTATATCTTTCAAGTAAATTAACAACAACTATAGCTTTGGCATAGGGGGTCTTCCCCTACAAATACGCACTTGTCACCATTACATATCGTGCATGCTGTATGCATGCTATATGTGCATGCTAAGTGATGGGCACAAATAATCAAACATATTACTCTAAATAAACTTGCAGGTCTTTCAAGTTTGTTAATATTTACCTGGGCTGGTTGTTCCAATTCTAGAAAAATACTCACTCATTATACTTATATTTTATTTGGCTAAATGATTTAGCCACCACTATTCATGGTGAGTAGAGAAATTGGAACCTACTCTTTGCTGCAATTTTTTTTTTCAAAATTGCATGAGACTCATTTGTTATGTTCAGTATTAGTGTCTATGAGTAATGAAGTCTTTGGATTCACAAAGCAATTGAAGTTCAACAGCTGAAAACTCCATAGTACCTTTCAGTATCAAGTTTCTATAGGTATTTAAACAAATTATATAAAATACGATTTCAAGAATTCCGTTACTCCTTGTATCCAATCCTAGAGAGACCCAATTAGCATCTAGGTGTACACATTTTTAAGGGGTAAAAACAAGATGGTGAACCTCCATATTCTCTCATTGTTGCCTTCTACATCTGAGGGACTCTCCAGTAATTCCAGTTGCCACTGTGATATGTCTGTCACAGAAACCCAAAGAGCTCTCACTTGAAGTAGATTGCCCTTTGATCCCATTTCTTCTCAGGAGTGGTGTGGTTGTTGTGCAAACTAAAAGGTGCAGAGATGGCCGGGCTTTCCAGTGTACATCCCAGGCTGTGGAGAGAAGGGCAGGAATGCTCTGAACCCAGCATTCCATTAATAGCTGAGCACAGCAGAGCCATCCATGGGCTCATCTGACCCACAGTGCATCCAGGTGCTGAGTATTTAAGCAGTGAATAGAAGGTGTAGCATGGCTCAGCGCAGACTTTCAACCCTCTAAGCTGGGCCTGTGATCTCAGAAAACTGCTTCAAATGAAAATCAGTTCCCTCTGTATTCTAAGGAGAGTAGTTAATCTTTATCATGACAACTTAAGGCCATGACCAGATTGAATGGCATCGCTGAGAGCTCCGCTTCCTAGCCCAGCTTGTTTTCCTGGTTGGCAGTGGATCTTTAACCCTTCCCAGGGCTCCGAGTCATGCAGCTCTTGGAGGGCTTGGAGTATTGTTTGCTTTGTATTAATAATGTTCAAATGAACCTCGAAACCACCAATGGAAAATTCTGGTCCCAAGGAAACCGTATTTTTATAAAGATTAAGGCACTCCAACTGTTAAATTATTTAAGATAAAACTACACAGAATGTTATCTTTTCCACTCATAATAACAAACACTTTCCTAGCAGTTTTCTAGTGCTCCTTCTTCCTCCTCCTTGTACTTGAATTTTTGGATACCTTTAGATAGAGCAAAGTTCAACAGACCTACATTTTCCTGCTCCACAATTCAGCAATTTGTTATTTAGCTCCTCTCCCCAAACAAAATAATCAAACACATCAGTCAAAAGGTATAATTCAGTGATTGATTCATAAGGTGCCTGTCCACAACTACTGCGTGATTATGATGAGACACACCAGCCCTTGGAGCAGGAGTGCTGGGAGGAATATGCCAGATAAAATTCTAACAGCTTACAAGAAATTATGTATAACTGAAATTCTGGGGAAAATGTCTAAGTATTTAAAAGATGTATAAGAGATACAAAACAGTGATTAGTTTGTATCTATTTACTTAAAATTTATTTCAGTATGCTGGGTTTTTCCCCCCAAGCTCTACATCAAAAGTTTTCAAATATTGTATAATTTCTTATCCTTAATTTACAGAATTCTTTCCCATTTCCCCCGCAAAAAGGATCATGAATTATTTTTTTAGGCATTATTACCAAACTTGGTCAGATGTGTATCTATCTGATCTCCCTGAAAACATCTCAAAGGCTGTAAAAGCTAAATCAGAAACAAGCAGTGATTCAAGTCTTCTAGCTGGAAGATTTAAATAATACAAAAATATTCACCAGTAGAACATTCAACCAAAGTGCCCAGCTCTTAATCATCTTTTGGCTCCAGTCTGAATAATCCTCTAAATAACACAGCACAGTCAAGGCAGTACAGCCGTGGGGTGCATCCGCATACTGCTAATTCCTTTTGCACTTGTCTGTACCACACAGTTTAGCACTTTATTACATGCTGGCTTGTCATCCAACTGCTCCATGTGTGTGTCTTTTCATTCAAAATACATTCTGAGATGCTGAAGAGCTGTAACCCTGGTTTAAACACCTCTGTAAGCCATACAATCCTTAACATGGTACCGTGCACATAATAGAGTTTATACTTGTGGGTTATTTGTACTTTTAGAAACTTCTTGGGTAAAATGTGTTCTGGAAAACATTTCAAGACTTGCTATTTCTGCTGAGGCTGTCCACAAGGAGGCAGATTAGTACTCAACAAATAACTTGGCATTTTTTTTCTTTTATAATTAGACCTAAAATCACTCACTCTTCTGAGGATCGCTATTAGAATTGATTAGTGGCCAAGAATCAATTTGATAGAGTCACTAATACTTAATCACTTTGTGTTAAGTTCATAAACAGATCACAACCTGTACAATTTTTAGTAATATTATTTCCCACTAATCAATATCAGCTATAGCAACAGAGGCAATCCAACTTTAAAAGATAGAGCAAAGTTCAATAGACCTACATTTTCCTGCTCTGCTAATATATTCCTATTTAGTAGAATCTTTTAGCATGCAGATTAAGATATTTGTCATATCAGATCTCCCAAAATAAAATGAATATGTATGTGTGTACACACATACAGAAAGAGCTTTTATTTATTTATTGGAATTCGCTTAACCAGAAGTATAAATATATTTTACTCTCTAAAATTTTGTTTCTGAGTAAAACATCATGTGTATATACAAATAAAAAGAAACCATGGTGTATTAGTAAATTAAGTGCCATAATCAATTTACATTTTATATGGGATGTACGAATACATAAATTCCAATTTTTATTTTAACAAACCATACCAATGAGGCCTAAGATTGCGTGTGCACATGTTTTTGTTTTGGGGGTGCTTATGTTAACACAATTAACTTACAGATCATCGGGACAATTTCTTGGTGGCTCCAGTCTCCCTCCCATTTGCACATAGTTTAAAACATCGAGGTTGGAATGAGCTGGATAAGGCTGATGACCAAGAGTTAAAATCTCCCAAATCAGAATTCCAAAAGACCTAAGGATATTAAAGGGTTTGCTTTAATTATACTTATTACAAAAAGAGGTCTATAGTAGTTTCTCCAGCATGATTTTTCCTGGGTCTGTCAGGGTCTACTTTGTGTTTGGCATAAGGCCCCATAAAAGGAGATCTAACAGCAAGTTGACCTTAAAAAAAAGTAGAACAAGCATTGCATATGAGTAACATTTCAAAAGAGATAGGGAGGCTTGCGGGGCCCATATACACACACACAGAGACAGACACACACACATATGCACACACATGCACACACATGCACACATGCTCACTCCGTTTCTCCTCTGGCTGAAACCCTACTGCAGGCTTTTGTTACCTAAGGCTTTCGGCGCAAACACTTAGGAGTGAGCAAGAGACATTTCACCATTTTTCCCCCTAGTTTGAAAGGGATAGAGTGCTAGTAAACTTGAAGAGGGAAGGCGGGAGTAGAAACTAGCAGCACTGAGGACCAATTTTATCTCATCTCCAATTTTGCCTAGGACAAGCCCAGCTTATAAGTCATTGAACAAATCTTTACATTTTGAGCAGTGCTAATCAAAAGTTGGGGGTCCACAAGCAAAAATGAGGGGTCTTATCCAAATAATAAGGAGATGTGCAAATCTCCCCAAGGTCCTATTCTTTTTGCAATCCATGATTTAAAGTTTATCTATAAATTAATGACAAAACATCCCAAAATTGTAGGCATTTGGGCATATACTTAGACATTAATTCATAAGTACCAATTCCTATCAGTTACATGCTTTCACATCTTTGGAGTGTAATAAAATACTTGAAAGTAAATGTATCTATTTCATAAACGTTAGTAACAGAAAAGATCAAAACTGATCGTGTGGGTGTGAACAGCTGAGATCAAGAATCATCCCTCCTTAACCACCAGTTTTCACTTTAACTTGAGGCAAATCACCTAACCTCTCTGGTCTTCTGATTTCTCATGTAAAAAAGCAAGATTAGATGTCCTGTTGAGATCCCCTCTGCCTCTGACATTTCATGGTTCTGCCCATGTTTCTCTGTGCCCCATTAAGCTCACCACACATCAGATTGAATAGTGAAGATTCCATCCATCAAACTTTCTGGAGCCATCCACCGAACAGGGAGCAGACCTTCCCCTCTCTTTCTATAGTAGTCATTTTTGTAGATGTCCCTCGCAAGTCCAAAGTCCCCGATCTTCACTATCCGTGAAGGACTGGTATAATCTTTCACAGAGACAAGGCAATTCCGAGCTGCCAGATCCCTAAGGCAGAAGCTATATTTAATAATAATGACAATAATAATAATAAAGTTCCAGAGATCAAAGAAGTAACACTACTAGGTCTGTAGAGAAGAGAAACTTTTTTACAGAAATTATTGCTATTTTGAAGGAATGAAAATGTTTAATCATCTTGTGTGTTTTACCCAAACTACAGGTGATTATTGTGCCAATATCCATAATAACCTTGAATCCAGAAGATCATTGTACCTGTGAATGAAGTGCATCTGCTCCAAGTAGACACAGCCTTTTGAAATATCTACACACAGGTCTACAAGGTCAACCAAGGTGAGTAAAGGACCATGAAACTGTAAGAAATGAAGGAAGAATTACAGGCACTCTTCTTGTTTGCCCAAAATATGCATATATGTACAAATACATGTAGATACATATATATTCATATACGTATATGATGTTTTAGAAAAATTTTTAGTAATGGTTACAAGAATTCTAAGAGGAAATGACTAAATATATATACTTTCTATTCCAATATATGTAAATAAATGACATACGATGTTTAGTAAGCAGAGACAATATGGGATCTTTATTGGAAAGATCTCTGAGTGTGAGGTTAGACAGATCAAGATGTGAAACCTAGTTCTGCTACTTACTAGTTGTGTGAACTTGCTCAAGTTGCTTAACTCATAAGCAACTTTCTTACATGTAAAATGGGCAATAATACTGACCTTGCAAGATTCAAGGTAAGATATGTAACGTGGCAAGTACATAACAAGCATTTAACAAACAGTAGCTGCCCTTATCAGTAGTAATAATGATCGTTTAATCAGTGCTAGCTAGTTTAACTATTGGCCCAGTGGCACTCTATCCTGCCAGTCATGGCAATGGGCTTGTTTCTCATATAAGCCCCATATAAATTATTTATTAGCAATACTCCATTTTAAGCTCACAGATTACTCCTCGCATCTAAGAGAGCAAACACGAGTATATACTTGAGCCTGTACTGGTTGCAATGATTTCTAGGATTAAAAAAAGCCAGTAGAAGTTTTTATTAGCACCACAGGGAAAAGATTTAAAGTTCCTACCCTGAGGCTATATTCACACACTGTCTGCTCCTTCCCATTTCCCTGCAATCTCCCCAGTTCGGGCCTTTTAAAATCATCCCTAATCTGTTGCATTCAAAAATTTCCCATGTCTCCAGTCTCCTATGCTGTCATTAGTTTGCTTTGCTGTATAAATTCCCAAGCACAGCCTCCCCCACTGCAGCCCCAGGCTGCACAGCCTCTCTCCAAATCCATCTATGTCCTGCTGTTTCTCCTCTCACAATCTGTGCTTCGGTCACACCGGACCACTTGCCATTCCTCATAGCTGCTCTGCATTTCTCAGCCTCTCTCGGGGCAGACAGGCATATGTACCTTTCTGACTCCACACAATCCCCACGCTCTCTAAGAACATTATTCTGGCAATAAGGGATGTATTTTCCCATGAAATACTAAAAACAGACTCAAATGACCAGAAAATGCCAGAATGTTAGCCCAGGGTTCTATATTTCCCCAATCCAACATGAAAGAAATATGATAGTTCTTTCCATAGAAGTTTTCTAAGGTTTTACCACCAGCCCAAATCGTAGTCTATTGAATTTAAAGAAAATAAATAGAAAAGTACAGGGCATTTGCCAATACCAATACCAATACCACGGACTCCACTGCCTACCGTTGTCATCCGGGCTTTACGCAAATAGTTAAGAAGGTCTCCTCCTTCCATCAGTTCCAGGATAATGTACTGGGGTTCATTCAGCAGACACACTCCAAGCTGCTTCAGAATGTTGGGATGATTAAACTTGCTGAAAAGTAGAAAGACACAGGCTGGATGACAAGGCAGCAATAGGAGTCTGAGCTCAGGGTCTTAAAAACCCCTGGCTTATTTTCTCTAATAAATGAAAAGCTTCCTCTTCCAAGTACTGGTTTGTGTGCTTGCCTTAAGGAGGTAATATGGCAACCCCTAGTGGCCCCTAGTGGCCAACACATATGGATAAAATAAGTTGTTTTTTAGAAGAAATAACATTTGTATTAAGTATTTTGTGTTTTGGAAAAGAAAGTAATTTTGACTAATAGTCTTCTTGAAAAGATATTTTAAAACATCATGTTTTTGGTCATCACAAGTATGAAACATAGTCTCTCCCTTTCAGAGAAACAACTCAGCCATACAGGTTTGGCCACACAGTTTTCTCAAGACATCAAACCAGTAAGCCCCAATTTAATGATTGGAACCTAGAGCTCAGGACCCCATCGACCACTGCCTCAAGTCTTCCCTTTAAGATATCCTTGAGCAGTTTTCATGACCATAAACTGACAAACTTGCAGACAAGTTTACTAAGAAAAGGGTTATTTTCACTGACATCCTAGGACTTAAGAAAACTCTCTCCTACTGTATCTATTTGACCCATTATTACACATTTAGATGAACACAAGCATGTTTAAAGCTGAACGGCTTCAAAATTCACTTGCAAAACATGCTCCTTATTGAAGATAAAAGAAAGAAGGACCTTTTGCCTGAGGACTGACTACACCTGGACTCAGAAGACTGGCTTCTATAGACTACTTGTTACTACAGACGTATTTCCATTTAAACTTTTCAACCATGTTTGTTTTAAGCATGATCTGCTATTTCATGTAATTTTGGATGTTGAAAATTGACCAAGCAGATTTAAAAGCTTCCTACTCACACCAAGAGAAAATTATTTCAGGGCTACCTCATCAGATGTGCCTCCTTTAGGAATTCAATCTTTTCCTGGTCTGTAGAACCCTTCTTCAAAGTCTGTTCAACATAAAAACAAGTCAGGAATCAGTACAGCAGACATTTCCGTGAGCTCAGTGGGTTAGTGGAGACAATCTTTGTTCTGTTTCATTTTGTTTTGTAATATCTACCCTGAAAGCTGGAAACAGATCACAGATAAATCACGTGTGGGTGCTCTGTAAACCTACTCAAACGTTAGTTCCTGTTAGTGCTACTGTTCAAGTAGGAAAAGCTGCTAGATAAAGATCTAGTAAAATTTATACAGAATCCCTCCAAAATGTAAAAATTTTAAAACAGACCAAGTTTGGCATTTAAACCAATTTCTTAATTTTCAAAATTTTCTACTCAATATCTGTTTCCCCCATTTCCTTGCTAATAATAGCTTAACTTATTTCTTGGAGGCACGGTGCCTAGTCCTAAGCGATTGATTGGTCTAAGCTAATCATGAAAATTGTGTTTTGAAATTCTCCATCCTCCCTTGTGAAGGAGTGGCCATATGACTCTGTGCTGGTCAACGAAATGTAAGAGAAAAACTGCTGAGCAGGGGAGAGAGATTTGTAGAAAACTTTAGCTTTCCTGAATGTATACATCTAACACCATCCTTCCCCGTCTCCCTGGCCTGAATGAAGATGTGATGTCTGATTGTCTGGCAGCAAGCATGTACAAAAGCCAAGAGAATCTCAGAGATAATTGGGCTCTTATTTGACATACTATACTGCACCAAAGCCAGCAGTATCTTGTTATGAGAGAAAAATAAACACTTGTTTAAAATAGTTGAGGTTGAAGAACTATTAAATGGCATAATTTGAAAGTAGAGAGAATTTTGCAAGCTTTTCTAGTTTATAGCCCACCCTCAAATCAATAAATCTCTAACAAGCAGTGACCAGGATATTGCTCAATTACATAAAAGAGTCATCATCCCTTAACAAAAGAAAGTTTTATAAAAATGAGAGTATGTCCAGTTCTTCCTTAAAGATACACTAAATATACCATGATGAATGCTTGTGTAGTACAGAAGTTGACAAACTACAGCCTGTGGGTAAATCCAGTCTATCGCCTATTTTTGTAGAGCCTGTGATCTGAAAATAGTTTTTACATTTTTAAATGGTTAAAAAGTCCAGAGAATAATATTATTTCATGACACATGAAAATTATGTGAATTCAAATTTCAGTGTTCATAAATGTGTACTGGTACACAGCCACACTCATTCATCTACACGTTATCTATGACAATGCAATGGCAGAGTTGAGGAGCTGGAACAGAGACTATATGGCCAGGAAGATCAAAATATTTACTATCTGCCCATTTAAGAAAACATTTGATGACCCCTCTAGTACCTTGAGAATATGTTTTACAAACATGTTTTACAGTTCTCTTATAGCATGTTTGAAGGAAAATAACTGTCTGCCAGGTCTTAGCTAATTAGTAGCCTTGGAGGTAGTGAAAACCCTAAAGATTTTCTGTTGATTACAGAACCTGTGTAGGAAATTTTTTTTCAACAAAAATGTCATTTCTATAGCTATAGATAGGCTTTTACATTCTACTAGTCCTCTTTTCAACTAAGAGCATTCCACTTTTATTATGGTCGTATCCATGCAAATCCATGTGGATATGGTGACGTAACATGTCAAGGAGTTCAAAGATCCACATTACCTTGACTGCTACTTTGATTTCCCCACTTCCAGCTCCTAAGATGTCCACTGCTGTCCCTTCATACACCTCTCCAAAGGCTCCACTTCCCAATAAGAGACGTAGAGTCAGTTTTTCCCGAGGGAAGGCAGGAAGATTTTCAATCTCCTCTTGGGTTGGAAGAGTACTATAAAATAACAATATTTTTGCTCTAACAAAATACACATGGTTTACAAGTTTGTGTTGGTACTGATGTTTGCATTTGAGAGAGAAAGAGAAATCTCATGGCATTGCAGCACTGTGCATTCTATGCAACACAGTGACGTGGAATTTTGTGTTCCTATTACACTTCTTTATTCTACCATCTTTTACTGACAGGACACGTCTCTCCGTTTCTAGGCTTCTTCCTTTTGATAGAAACATGCATATGTGTTCATTGCCTCGAGATTTTTATTGTAGCTTGTTCTGTTAAAGTTAATAGTTATTAATTTCTTCAAACTGCCAATTTATGTAAAACCCTATTGCAAATTAGGAATAAATGCATCTGGGTCTATGAGCTTTCTTTTTAACTGTTTCACACACCTGATATCTTATGTACAACAAAATTTATTGTGACCACAAAAATCAACTCTATCACCACTAGATTAACTTTTAGAAAGTCAATCTTCTCACTTGGAATACTGTGAGGAAGAAAAAAAACCTCTATATTACAAATGCTTGAGTTTTTAACGGAGATCCTTGAATAGCAGATATGCAGAGTATTTTCTCAAAGAAAAGTCACCTCTGAATGGCTGATTTAGGTCACCTTTGTGTCTCCTTCAAACCCGTTGTTTTTATATCTTGAATTATAATCTCTAGAAGCAAGACCTATGACCACATTATTCCCTTTTGCATAGATCATAATATAGTGTCTCACGTGAAGAGATACACATTTTCCTTAATTATGATAACAACAGAAGTTCAAAACTCATTTTTCATAAAGAGGTTTTGCAGGTAATCACCATGCAACTTCTGAAACAGAGTAAGACTGACTGAATAGCCCATACACAAGGCCCTTGGAATTCCTCTTCTCTCAAATACTGCTTCCAATTAAACCAACCATGTTACCATCCACTCCCTTGAATATAGTGCTCATCTCATTCTTTAATTTATTTTTGAACTATATGATAAAACACTGGGAAACAATGTATTTTTCTGTATTTCCCTTACAGCAGCAGTCCCCAACCTTTTTGGCAGTAAGGACCATTTTCATGGAAGACAATTTTTCCACAGACAGGGGAGGAGAGGATGGTTTGGGGATGTTTCAAGCACATTACATTTACTGTGCACTTTATTTCTATTATTATTACATTGTAATACGTAATGAAATAATTATACAACTCACCATAGGTTGGGGACCCCTGCCTTACAGGATAACTCCATAATTTGCCAACCATCCCAAGGGCACACTTGAGAGTGGAAGGGAAGTTATTAATAATTATGTCAGAAATAATAGGCACACACCAGGACTGCCCTGGGCAATGCAGGATACAGGGGCACGGTTGTCACTGCTGCCCACGCTTTACCTAGGTGCTCCATAATGATAGCCCAGGCTACGTACTGTATCGCATAGCAGGCATTAGCCAGGCCTACTCCAGCTGCCAGACCCTGTAACTCAGCCAACTCTTTGTCTTCGTTTACGAGAACTGCTAGCCCTTCCTTGGGAAGTTTTTGATTCTTTAATCTTCTATGCCAGACTACAAAGAAAAAATGACATAATTTACAAAGTAAAATAGTGCTTCATTCTTCCTTTAGAAAATATTAACAATGTATTTTAAATGTTTATAAATAAGAACACGATTGGTAGAACAATTGTAGAGTAGAATTTTTTATAACTTGATTTAAAAATATGCCCATAATAGAAAAACTAATTAAATCCAAGTTTAAAAAAAAAAAAGCCATGTAAAAGCACACAATTCATACCACGTGACTTTTCATCTCACTTCTTAGAGTAAACAAATTAAAGTATCTTAATATTAGAACTGATTTCTCAAAATCACCCATAAACTAGAGTCAGAATAAACTAAAACAAACTATATAATAATTATTAGTGAAACAAATTCATTTTTGAGTTTAATCATATCCAGTTTATACTCCCCAGTAGACTTAAGGAAATGCTTTCAGTATGATGGCACATTTTTTTTAAATGCATAGTACAAAAGTGTACATCCATTGTTGTTCATATTCACATACTCAAATACATAGAAAAATTATTGGAATGAAGCTTACCAAATGTTAGCAGTGCCCCCCACCAGCTGTGGAATTATGAATGATTTGTATGTCTTTTTCATACAACTAGCAGGTATTTTTATAATGATAAAAGAAAGTGTTTTTTTAAGGTTAAAATACAATTATGTCAATAAGATCACCCATCTGTACTAGAATATTGGCTCAGAAGTTGAAAACAGTGAGGATGCTTTGAGAGATGATCGTCACAATTTGAACTTTACTTCACAGTAGCTTCTGTACCCAAGAGGTCAGAGTTTTTAGTCAAGTGAAATTACATCTGAGGGACCACAAAGTGAAAGATCGAAATTACCTTTGCTAATGGAATTTTTCAAACTTGAAGCACTCTCACCATTTCCTTTCATTTTTTTTTTATTTCAGAATTTTATGGGGGTACTCACGTGTTGGTTACATAATTTGCTTTCGCACATTTTTTAAAGCCCAGCATAAGCCCCACACGCTCAGTGATGCTTTCTGAGACCTCTGCTGATTTCTCATCTCTGAACTTAAAAGACCACTTGTGCCTTTCAGTGCTTCTCCTATGTCATTGTCTTGTATATTTCATGTGACATTGTCTTTTATTGTTATTTAGCACATATCTTGCTGTTTATCTTTTTACACAGGTACGTCTTGCCTCCATCTTTAAATGGCAAGATCCTGAGGTCAGCAATTGTATTTTATTGCTTTACATTTCCCTCTACTCCCAGCATAAGGCTAATGTTGCACATTAGACATGGCCACTCACCGAAGCAAAGGCTGCCAATGCTTATTTTTAAACATTTGTCTCAATTTTACATATATAAATATAACTGATGAGAGCCCTCAGCACAATACAAATTTTAAAATCATTGCTACTTTTCATTATTTTAATGACTCAATCTTTTCTCATGCACTCGCACACTCTGACTAGCAAAACCACATGCACTGCTACTAAAAGCAAAGAACCAAATTAGCTTAGCTGTACTCAAAAATCCGTGAATTCCAAACAGAATAAAGACCTTTAAGTCCTGAGAAAGTCAAATATCCATAGGATGTCTTGAAAGCACAATAGGTTGTCTGAAATTATCTCATATTCATCCACTAGAGTGCTAGGTTTAAACAATGGTGATGTACAAGTAAGCACGCAAAGGTCAGATGAAGGATTCTTGATGCAATGCTCCTTCCCAGGAGGAAAGCAGACAGTCAAGCCTATATGCCAACTGCCAAATGCGCTGCAGTCATATGCGTAATTCTGGAGGGGCTGGCTTAGTGGCACAAACATCAGCTGTGCAATACTTAGACTCTCTGGAACCACAGGTTAAAATCCTGGCAGGGTCAGCTGAGATTTTTAGCTTTCCAAGTTAGCTGAAGGAGTTCCACATATTATCTGGGTGGAATCTTTGAAAAGAAATCTCAAATCAGGTTTCAAAATGCTCTCTGATAGCTTATAACTCCAATTAGTTTGGAGAAAGAATAAAGATTTAGAACACAGTGAAATATTGGCTTTCTTTATCCTGAGAGAGTTCGACTTTACGTTTGTAACTTTCCTTTAACTTTCCCTTGTAACTTTCCCTTATTTATGAACAAAATAAACCTCCTGAATGTATGCTTAAGTGTTCTTTTCTTATAAGTGCCATGTCTTTTTTGTAATGCTTTGGTGTGTCAAGGATTCTTAATAAGGGGACCATATTGCTTATTACCCAAACCAGGGCATTGTGGAGACTGAAAAAAGTGCTATTAATATTTGTGCTGAAACAAGAATAAAGCAGAACATACAATCACTATGATAATCCTACAGGCCCAATATTTGGCTATTCCTTTTGCGATTGTCACTGCATTTTCTCGTCATTAAATTCAATCTTTAAAAAAAAAAAATAGGACTTTTTAGGACTAGCACATTAGTACAAAATGAATAGTGGAAAATAGCTAATTTCTATCTACCTAACCTATTCTTCTGCTTTCCTGGTCATTTACAAATGAGTAGAGACTTGAAATAAGCAGATCAAATGTCTGAAAGCAAGAGTAGATCCTCCAAGCCAGAAATGGATCTTCTGAAAAAGAGGCCCCGCTCATTCCAAACCAGGCTGTCTGCCTAGAAACCAAAACTATTCTGACCAAAGAGTGTCACCGGCCTCCCATTAATCCTGCACTTTTTTCATACCTAGGGTTATTTTTCTTTTACTTATTTCAAACTGTAAGCCACAAAACACTTGCTATGCAGCCAATAAGAAACAATAATGTTTCAAAGAAAGCTAAAAGTTTGTGCCCTTGCAAGTAGTTTCACCTAAAGTATACCATGAAATGTACATACGGTTATATTTTTCATGAAGTAGTTATGCCTAGATCAGAAAAAAAATTCATAGAAGTTAGTGGTCGTAAGAGTATAACCAAAGGTAACATTGTGAATTTTATGAACTTAGTTAATCAGGTAATGTTTCCAGTAGGAGATTAGATAAACTAAGAGATAAATCAATCAGTATGATCAAGTAAACAGTTTATTACTTACTTTTAAAATCTATGATACTTACCAAAGGTCAATGGGATTGTAACAATCAGAAATATTCCAACTATAACAGTAAATATAAAACTTGTTTCTGGTATCCCAAAACCATCTAATGATACAAATGAGAAAAAGAAATTAATTCACAGAATAAAGCTAAACAGTTTCAGTTATAACTAAGCACACGCAGAGTGATATGCCAAAGCTAGCTATTACTGGATTCTTGCAAGCCAGTCGTTAAACAGGTAACTTGAAATCATCCATGTAGAGAGTATTTACACCATGGGGAATCAAAATCAAGGTGTTTTTGTTTTTATTTTCCCAGAGAGCCAGTTTACCAACACACCATTGGAATATACCCACTCAATCTTCCACTTTCAAATAACTGGGAAAACATGCATATCTTTTTAATGAACTTAGGACAAAGAAATCTCAGTCTATATATATTAAATTGTTTGGATTTTTTTAATAGTATCTTCATACACATTTAATTTCATGGGTATTAAACTGAGGAATAGATACGGTACCTTCTCTCAGTAGTTTCAGTTGTGTAGAAGAAACAAACATGTAGGCCAGAGTTTGGCAAACTATGGCATGAGGGACAAATCTGACTGCAGCCTGATTTTGTACCCACTGTCGCACCCCTGCCATGAGCTAAGAATAATTTTTACATTTTTAAAGTACTATTTTTAAAAAGAAGAAGAAAAGAAGAACACACTACAGAGATTGGAGGTAGCTTGCAAAACCTAAAATATTTACTATTTGGTTCTTTTCAGAGAAAGTTTGCTAAGATTTTATGTAGACAACTAAATATAATACGAATGAGAATAATCTAACTTTTATGTGGAATGCACATGTGTAAAATGCAATAATTCACTTTGCCTGAGGAACATCAGTGAAGCATCACTATGGGTTCATTTAAGTTATATCTTGAAAAGTGAGAAGAATTTCAATTGGCAGAAAATGAAGGAAAGGAAATCCCAGCTAAGGGGCACAGGGTAGGTGTCAGAGACCTGTATTCTAGGCTGAGAGACACACAAGGCCAAAGACCATGACATAAAAGCTTTTTACCAGTCTGATATGGCCACAGCATAGCCGTAAAATTGGGAAAGATGAACCACAATTGAAAAGCAAATCACAGAAGGCCTTACATGCCACACACATTTGTAGTTGATTCTGAAGGCAGTGAATGGGGAGCTATTGCGAGTATTTCAGAGAGAAGTTAAGTACTCCAGCTTGTGCTTCAACTAGATTAACTGTCAGCAGTGTGATTAAGCCAAGAGCACAGGCAAGAAACAATACCTTAAATTAGGAAAGCCAGGGTGGAAATAGGAAGATGGGAACTCATCAGAGAGAAATTGAGATGGTAAAATTGTTAGAATTTGGTGACTGAGTAGAAAGAAAAATCACAGATGGCACTGAGATTTCTAGCCTATGTGATTAAAATGATAATGTATCATAAGCTCAAATAGAAGTGGAAGAGACAGAATAGTTTTAGGGCTTGTGTATAAGGTGAGAGTAGCAGGAACAGGATAATAAGGCTGGATAGATAGAGTCACATCAGATTGTAAACAGCCTTGGAAGCCCAGTGAGGAGCATGGAATTGGTGTGGTAGGCATTAAGGAGCAGCTGATTATTACTGAAGAGAAAAATGATATGGTGATAATGATGTTTTAGGAAGACCACATCAGATGAATTGAATAGTTTAATAGTTTGGATGATAAGATATACAGTCACCATTTATCTATTGCTAATGTTAAGAATGCACTGATCTTTATCACTGAACTTTTATGCAATAAGCTAGTGTGTAGATAGACATGGTAACATACCTCCAACTAATATAATGTTTTCACTGATTCCACTATATTCACCAAACCCCAGATTATTCGCAGCTACTACTCTGAACTGAAATATTCCTTTCAGGTTTTTGGACTTCCATGTGCAAATGCTACTGCAGGATCCATTAAATGTCATTTTCCACCTTAAATTTGGGTCCTGTGAATCATTTGAAGTGACCTCTCTGCAAAGGAAACAGTAAGATAGTAAATAAAATATCATGACAATATATGTGTTATTTCTAGTTGCTCATACATCATTTAAATGACAGAACTCCAGAGTCTCCTTTCACGCACATTGCCCTTGATCTCATTCCTCTCACATGATTTGGCTACAGAACACAGCATGGTTTTATAAAGAGATCCCAGTGACGCATGGAGCTAACTCACTCAGCCCACCAAGAAAATTATGAATAATCAATGGCCAGGAGAAATCCGAAGATCCTTTTCCTACTAATTAGAACGTGTAAACTTTATTCAGAATTCCAAACCTATGGGACAATTATTCCATAATTTATAATTAGGAAGTTTCAATTTTCTTAATTTTCAGTCCTGTGTTATTTGTCCTTTATTCATACAACGTATGGATAAAATGCAAATTATGAAATTGATAAGGAAGGCGTTATAATTCAGCTGCCAAAGTTATCATTGTATCTGAGATTCTAAGGTTCACTGCTTCCTTTTATATTGATGTAATCGAGTTAAGATGAGGTCATACTAGTTTAGGGTGGGCCCTAATCCAATGACCAGTGCCCTTATAAGAAGAGGGAAATTTGGACACAAACACACCCAGGGAGAACACCATGTGATGAAGAGGGCAGGGATTGCAGCGAAGCATCTATAAGCCAAGGATCACCAAGAATTGCCCACAAACACCAGAAGCTAAGAAAAGGCAAGGAACGATTCTTCCCTAGAACAGTTAGAAGGAGCATGGTCCTGCTGATACCTTGATTTTATACTTCTATCCTCTAGAACTATAGGAATACATTTCTGTTGTTCTAAGTCACCCAGTTTGTGGTACTTTGTTATCGCAGCCCCAGAAAACTAGTAAAGTCTGTTCAGCTCCCAAATTCATATACTTTGCACTATCACTGCACTACAGAGAGTCCAACTAGAGCGTCCTGACTGAAGAATTTGCTTTGAGACACCTGAAGTTACAACAATTCATTCTGTCATTATAGTCCATGTCCTTACATTGAAGACCTAGGGCAAGGAGTATGGAAAGTATTTAGATGGAGTTATTTAAGTAACACTTAAGGTGTTACTGAGAGGAACACACTAAAGGGGTCCTAGCAAGAACCATGGTGCGGCCTGGTTGGTGAACACAATTACAGCCACAGATGACCAACACAGTTCTGCAGGTCAGAATGTATTACACTCTTCATGAAAAACAGTAACAGAAATTTCAAAAAGTTTTCAATTAGAAATATGGCTAAAGGAATTATCTAGCATGAGCAGAAAAATTTTTTAAGGTTATGGAAATGCCAGAGTGCGATGAAGCAAAAATAGATCTAAAGCTCAAGTTGCCAGGACTGTAATTATGGAAGTGACTTTTGTCCTTGGAGCTTCTTAAAAGATGGTTTCATAGTCCCATGAGGGACTTTGGAATTTGGAATTCTCCCCTCAAGTTGGCATGAAATAAGTCCTTCTGAGCCAGTTATGGTTCACCGAGCTCCCCATACTGGCCAGGTCTGTGGATGTTCATCAGCAGCTGGTTCTCACTGATGGTGCATTTTCAGTCCCTGGGAACACACTGCAAACTGTAATCTTTACAATGGATAGAGAATCTTGTGTGACCTATACACTTCAGACAATTTCAGAACTTGACCTAATTTTACATTACGAAAAATGCCTAGTTCATTTACAATTGTCACTAGAGAGCATTCACCTTGCTAAAAACAAATTATCATCAGAAACTTACATGCTTACCTTCATCTAACATTAAATATCAGCTCAGCTTCTTAAACAAAATAGTCATTAAGTAAATATCCGTTGCATGAGCCTATGATCAGATGATTTTCATAAAGTTTGATGAGCAGTTACAGAGTTCTGAGAATGATACGATCTGCCTTATAATTAGAGTGCCAAGACTGACCCCTAGGAATTGTACAGAGAATGTAGTGATACACACAAGGTCCTTAAACTAAGGATCCTTTGTGTTTATGTATAAAGATACTTTAATATATATTGTTATTTTTGATCACCTTACAATCAACTGCTTAGCTCTTTGTAGTTTACAAAGTACTTTTGCAAACAGACATACCTGATCTCAAGGATATAGTACATAAGTCTATTTCCATTATCTTCAGCTTTTTCCCACTGTATTGAATTTTTACTGCCTTCTAATAATTTGGGAATGCCTGGTTTACTTGGGACTCCAGCTTTGGGAGGAAAAAGAAAATACTGATTGATATGTTAGATGTATAAATATTCGGCATTGACATCTTTCTCTAGAACATGTTTATTAAAGGGAAAGACAATACATTAAAGAAATATTCAGAAATAATCCAATATGAGTGCATAATTTTAAATGAGTATCTAAAGTTTTTATTAGTGATGGACTAGATGGATTAATGATAGGATTAACAATATATCTCAGCTTAACACAAAATAAGTGATAAATGCAAATAAAAAAGCCATCATAAGTTTTGGAGCATTTTCCCTCCATTTTTATAAGGATCAACTTGGAGTTATGGTATATCTTCCAGAACACTAGTTAACTTAATGGACTTTTTAGATTTTTCATTTTTAGCATCTGGAATATAATAGCCACTTAATAAGTATTTGTTGAACACTCAGTAACACTATTTTCAAAATGTCAAAGCTAGACAGAAAATCAGAATACTGAAAGGAGAAGTAATGTTGCCCAGTTTAGGATCCTATAAGACCAGGCCACAATTACATCATTACTGCCTGTAAGGTCTCCTAGCTCTTCTTGATTTCTTCACATAAGCTCTAGAAAAGTAATATACTCTTTTTTAAGAAAATTTTCAACCTCTAGGATTGGTGAAAAAAAGTGATAAGAAAAGAATTGAGACACTTACAGGGTTTTCTGAGTGCCGAGTATGTTAGTACTCACCTTTTGTCTTAAAGCTTTCTGGAAATGAGGTGCTATTTTCTCCTGTCACGTAAACCACCACTACTCGGACACTATAGGAAGTATAAGGTTGTAGATCTGTGATGTTACAGACATAAGCAGGCCCTTGGCTGCATGAAGCTTCAATGTGGTAAAACTCATTGTATTTCCACTAGAAAAAGAAGTCTCAATTAAACATTTTTGTTTATCTAAGAAAATCCTCTTAAAATATAAAAATGTTTTGAGGCTTATAGCAAGTGATTAAAACTTAACATTTACTTGATATTAAAGAATAAAGACTTCTTTATGCATGTTTGATTCCAAACATTACCCCGTCACTTACAGCTGTTTTATTTTTTATGACAATCTACAACTGACTTAAATAACCGTTCTTAGGATAAGCCCAAGGTAGGATATGCACCTCTGACTAGATATTACTGGGGAAGATTCAGAGCTATGACTTCTTGTTATCCTTAACAGTAGATACCTATATTAAATCAGGATGGCTAAGAATGCAAATTGACAGCTGAGGGACAATGATGGATCAAAACAATGAACTTTCAATTCCAGGGATTTGCTGCTTTTATAATAATTAGATTTTTACATATTTTGTTTCCTTGAAGACATTCACAGATACTTACAAACTAAAACATTTCTTTCCTCCTAACACCCTCTTGAGACATGTGACCAGATTCCTTATTTTTATATATAGGAAGCCCGGATCACTAAAAGAAGGAAATTTTTGCCCACCATCAGGCAGCTACTAAGTAGCAAGGTTAGAAGGTAAATACAGGAAGTCTTGTTTTCATTCCACTTTAGATGTGGGTTTCTAATTATAGATATCTGAAGCTTCTTTTTCTATGACATTGCTTTTTAAAAATACGGGTATTTGGATTCTTAATGTCATTATTTGAAAATAGTGATTTTTTTTTATTACTTAACATACAAATATGAAAAAACAGAGGATGTGTCATTTTGTCAAGGGTTCTTGGTGTATTTTCCATGGTAGAGTTTCCTAAGAAGGCCGTTTTCCATAAATAAACTTAATTTATAACTCGTTTTTCATTCGGCACTCATGAGGTCACATCATTTTTTAGAGGGACACTTCGTAGTAGTTTTTTATTCAGTTAGGAATGATTCTCCATAGCACCTTCAGAAATAGACCACCAGGTATAAAAAGAAAGGGGGAAAAGGGAATGGAGGGAATGAAAAAGAAGAAAATAGAAATGCTGATGTCAGGGACATTGCCTGTACTAAAGTCATAAATGTATCAATCCCTGAGACATATAGTTTAATAAAACAGGTGTATTGAATCCATAATATTTACTCTGAACCTTCAGAGAGAGGAAAAAAAACTGATTCTTGGCTAAAAACATCTCAGCCCTTTTTAGTACTGCCTCCTTAATGATCTGGTATAGAAACTACCTGAAATAAATAGTCTAGATGACCCAACATTCCATACTATCCAGAAATTATCAGAGCTGCTTCGAATGCTGGGGAGGTGTTTGACCAAGGGTACTGCTGGAAAACTGTAGAGTATTGGCCTCGCTACAGCAACCAATGTCTGGGCAGACCACCAACTTGGAGAGGTGCCACAGGTTATCCCAGTAAATCACAACAGTGCCAGAACTTTCCATTTGTCAGAGGCCAACGAGTGCAGGGGTGAAGGCTACCACAGACGGATTTTCAAATTATTTGCGTTGGGGGTGAGGGGGATGTGAGCTATGATGTCTGAGAGTCTGAAACTTCAGAGATTGTTGGTTCTGGTAGGGATTTTCCTGGACAGATGGGGAAAACACAATTTTAATGGACTTCCATGAAAAAATTTACCAAAGCAAAATTACTTGTTTCTCCTCAATCTTAAGTTGAATATGTTCTTCTATACACTGTTGTGATTTTTTAAATCTCTGGAATGTAAGATCTAGATAGAGACTTAGCTCTATATCCTATTATAATTCCCTCATTTTCTAGATAAGGAAATTTTGACAGAAAAGACAGATTGAAAGTTTATTGTTTTCTTCTTCTTTTCTTTCTAAAAAAGATTAATTAAAAACACATATACTCCCCCTCATCACCCACCCCTCAGAGTTTCAGTATGGAGCTATGAGATCACTCCCAGTTTTTCTGTCATTATGAGGGTAACAACTTGTCATTATTCAAGTTGTTTAAAAGAGATAGTGCTTTCTCACTAGATGTCACTCATCAACCTGCAGCCTTTTACTGTGCTCATCGGTTAGTACTCATAGATGGTCACACATGGAATAAAAACTATAGCTTGCATTTTCAGTTTCATAATTTTCTAAATGGTCTGTCTGGAACCTGTGTTGAGCAAGCGTAAAAACAGAGGAAGGTTGGACACAAGAAAGTATCACATGAAAGTCATGAAGACTGGACTAGGAGGTCCCTGTCTGCTGTCCTCCCCAAACTCCAAGGAGTGGGATGGGTGACTTAATGACTCCTATTCCATCTGTGGACAGCACCCAAGTAGGACTGCTATAGGGATGAGTCAGATCTGGGATTCTTCTCTGTGTCTGGCTGGTGAGATCTGGCTCATCATGGGTTCTGTCTGCTTTCTCATCAGTGAGATGAGAAGCTAGAGCATCATCACCTCTAAGATCCTTTTCCATTTTATTTCTTTGATCTAAGAAATGAACTTTATATCCCTCCCCTTGACTTTAGACTGAACTATTATACAGTAAGCTTACTTAAATTAGATGTCCAAAAAAAGGCAATTCTCCAATTTTTCCAATTTAACTGCATTTTTTTAAATAGGCAACAAATCATCAGAAACATGCTCAATGGAAAAAGTCCAGTCAAACTATGGCCTTTGGTTTTATTAACTCAATATTTAGTGTTCCATATTTTTCATAGTTGTTAATTAAAAAATACAAGACCATAAAATGTATCTTATATAACGAATTCTAAAAACACCCTGGGGAACAACTTCATTTTTAAAGAAATAGTGAGACCATGACTATACTAACTTCTTTTAAGTTACCGCTGAACTTAACCTAACCAATCTTTGCATATGTGTGCATATACATAGGCCCAGATACACACAAACACATGCATGCAAATATATAATAGTGAAAATGACAAGTAGCAATTATAATAACATAATAGTCCATTCTAAGTGTTAGCACTATAAAAGTCAATGTGGACTTTCCCTGTCAGTGGAGTAATCAGATCAACTGATGCCTTAAAATTCAGTGGGTATTTTTATATTGGTTAAAGCATGAAGAGTGCTGGATGAGGAACCATTTAAAGTTTATAAGCTAACATCAAACTAGTTTAGAATAAGCTGGTTTTATATTTTACTTCTCTCCTGTCACTGCACAGCCCTCAAATGGTTGAAAGAACATTTCTAAATAAGATCTTGGTTTTTTGTTTCTTTCATTTTTTTTCCCCAGAAAACACCAAATTGCTATGGATTATAAACCAACCACATTAATAACTAAACAAGTAAAATATTATGAAATCAGCACCCTATAATTTATACCGTTTTACGTGGAGCCTTTTAAGAGCAAATTAATCTCCCTGGGAATGCTTTCCATCAGAAATTAATCTGGATAATTTACTGCTTCTCCATAGCAAACCTAAATCAATGAATATTGTCAAATATATTATTTGTTTATACACAAGAATACTCTAAACATATGAAAAAGGCCTTCCATTTATTCTATATCATAAAATAAAGATTTGCATAAAAAGTCTACCTTCTGGAGTTCAAACCAGAATCTGATGAGGTCAACATTAGATGGAGCCTTCCAATGTAATTGCAAACTGGTGTTCTCTGGAACCAAGGCATAAGGTTTCTCTGGTGTGTCAAATGTTTCCACAGTGACAGGATGACTCTCAGCACACCACATTTCTTCAGAGTGGCAGGCCAGAACCTTTTTGTAAAAGAAGAACAATTGCTTAACCTTTCCAGAACCTTGCACTTGAGAATGGCAATAAAGAGTGTCCAATATACTCACTGTACCTTTAACACATACAGATTTCCACCAGACAGTCTAGTAACAAGGAGAGTGAGTCTTCCATTTGGAAATTCACTTTGTCTCAGAGGAGTCTCAGGAATTAGGGCCAGGTGCAAAATTGCCAACTGGTAGCGGACTGATTCTTTAGGTCCATTTGGCTTGTGAGACTCTCTCCAGGATATAATGAGGCTGGTGTCTGACTGCACAGTTGTGTTAATGAGCCAGACTGCCTCTGGTACTGAAATAAATAGCAAGGAATGATAAGAGATGTCGCAACAGTGCTGAAAGCTGGGAAGAAGTAATGAAGTCTTGTTTGAGGAATAATCCTATCATGTGAGCAGAATGACTAGCAGACGTTCAGAAGGAACGTCTGCTTACATAATGGTAAGTTAACTTACATAATGGTAAGTTAACAGGCTGCCTGAAAGGCTCTCACTTATTTTTGCTTAATAACCAAATCATTTTCTGACTCTAGCTCAAGGATACAGCCAATGATAAATAACCCAATTCAAGTGAGTGTTGTGAATATTATCAGAGAGATCTGAAAGAAATGGCATCACCTCCTAATAATTGCCTTCTCTTAGAACACCTTTTTAGTTCCTAGACTTATTTTCTTTAAGGCAGTAATGTTATAAAACTTTCAATCTCAGTGGCCTCAGCAAAATTCACACACAAAAACGGCTTGGCTTCCCTACGGCTCACCGCATGTACAGAGATCTTTGAGCATATGGAAAAAGAGTGACACTGTGTGGTGAGATCAAAGAATGTGTTCCTTGGTCAAACAGTATTGATTTCGATGGTTGCTTTCCATTTTGATGGAATATTATGAGTCATCTTCAGAGGTTAGAATATGGATAGGGTCATATTTTTCTACAAATACATTTTTCTTATTAAACTTAAAAAATCCCACATAAGAAGACTACTTAGCATCCAGATAAAAAAACAAATATAGACATAGACATAACAAATATCACAATATTCCACTTTAGAAACCCACTCCAAGGCCATAACTCACCTCCACTTTTAGTTTTTCCCCAAATCTCTTTTCCCAGAGGAAAATGTTCCATAGGATCTGAATAATAATTCTTTACAGCTATCTGTATCATATATGTTGAAAATGGCTGTAAATCTTCAATAAGGGCTATACTGTCCTGAAATTCCTGTAATTAATTTTTATAATCAATATCTCATTCTTAAATTTGATATAAACGGGTAGAAATTATTTAATCAAAGAGAAAAAAGTTAAAGACTCAAAAAAGTTAATCTATTTTAAATTCTAGGTTATTGATGATAATACCACCGTCCTAATCTACCCAGACCTCAGTTGTTTAATATCACCAAGAATGAATATCAAATGATTGGCAGCCCTCAGTCAATTTTGTGGCATAACTCATCTCACATAGGAAGCTAAATTCCTAGAAGAAGACATTATTTCATTATAATTGTATTAGAAATTCAGCAAGTTGGTATTTTAAAGATGTGACACATAAGTGAATACAATAAAAGATTAAGTTATATTATCTAATCATTCTGGGAAATAAAACTTAAGAGAATAAAAAAACTTTCCTTAGACCAATGGTTCTCAACTTGGTTACTTGGTTGTGCTTTGGAATTATCTGGGAAGTTTTAAGAAAAGACTATGCCTGGATTCTACCCCTAGAAATTCTGATGACATTATCTGGGGTGAATATTAGGCCCAGAATTTTTAAAAAGCTCCAATGTGCCATCAAGGTTGAGAACCACGGCCACAGACCCTTATCGATCAATGTGAAGACAACTAGATAGATTAACTCTAGTAACAGAAATGTCCAGTGCCACAAATCCAATCTTAGTCAGCCAAATGCTTCAACCTAACTCTGAAACAACTCATTTTAGAAATGTGTAAAGAAAGGTTAACAGAAACAAAATAAATGAAGTAACAAAGAATCACATATACTTAATGGCAAAGCATACAGTGTTTAATATTGAATAGATGATGGTAAATTTCATGCTTTGAATTGGCTAAATAAAGCCAAGCACAAAGCAAAATATTGGATTTATATGATTCCATCACTAAGGAAACTGAAACACTAATGCCAATGATAGAATAAATAGTGCCCATTCATTCATTCATTCAAGAAATATCTAGTGAATGCCCAGACAGTGCCAAGTACTGTGCTAGGTGCTAGGGATACAATGATGATGAAGAACAGACACAGGATATGCATAGCAGTGCGTTTCATAACATATAGGCAATAACAGACAAAAATATAAAATTTTCATATTAGGTAAATGCTACGGAGAAGAGGTATATGGCAATGTTCTTTCTGTCTAATTCATTTGTTACTCCTCGATCTTCAGTCTGCTGGACATACCACAAAAATAAGTCTCTATCACTTTCTGGAGATAATTAGATAATCAGGGAGGGGAAAAAACCCAGTTCTTTCAGGACAAGCAGAAAACTGTTACCATGGCAATCCATCATCTAACCAGGGCTAGTATACTTCCTTGAAGCTTAACTTACTCCCAGACGAGAAGACTAGAACACAATGTGTTTTGGTGAATCATCAGCTGTAAAAATTTTCATAATAGTGCATCTCAGACTATATAGGAAATATTTTACTATGGTTGATAATTTTATGTCAAAAAAGAGCATAGTGTGAAAAGACAAAGACCACTAGCTCCAATCTTACCAGCATTCCGTATTTCAAGTCGGAGCTATTTCTCTTGCCATTAACTTCTGTGTAATAAACGAGGTATGTTGTAGTAGGGCTGGTGATGCCATATCCAGTGAGATTTGTCTTGGCCAGAGGTAATTTGATTGTGAGGCTAATGTTGGTGGCATTAAGTATAGTTGGTTCCTCAATATCTGAAGCTAGAGACAGAAATGCTTTATCTAAAATAAGAAGAGAACAAAGATTAACTATATACACATACATGTATAAGGGAAGAATGGTAGATTTATTTAACAGCAACGGTAATATCAAAGTTAGAAAGAAATTGTAGAATATACCTAACTTTTGCTTGAAAGGATAAATACAAAAATGCTTTCGAAATGATGTTCTCTTTGAAGAAACAAAAATGGCTAATGTTGATACTATTCCTGGCAGACACTGCTAGTCTACCAAGTACTCTCCTACTTTACATGTGTCGGTTACTGTTCAGTGTGGTGTGCCTGAGGAAAAACTCACTTTCTGAGGTTTGATTGCCGCCCAGGCAAGCATGTGACACAGTCTGGCCAATCAAATGTAAGGTGGGTGGAGCCATCATCCTACTGATAATAGAGGGCTCTCGGCCCGCACTTCTGCCCTTCACTCTCTCCCCACTTAGGAAGCAGATGTGATGCCTAGAGAGGCAGCAGCGATCTTGTGAGAACTGAATAAAAGACATGCTAAAGAAGTTTGGGGAAAGACAGAAGTCCTGGTGCTTGATGTTATTTTGGAGCTGCCTGGCCACCACATACCACCAAACACATTGCATGCTGCACAACTCCAGGGAGCATCATTCACAGAGACTACCATGGGAATCCCTGCTCTAGACCAGTGCAATGGTGTTAGGGACAGAAAAACAAGAAGTAATGGAATGATAGGAGCAGAAAAACAAGAAGGAGGAAACAGTTAAAGAAAAACAATAAAAAGGAAATCGTTGCAGAAAAATAACCAGGGAAAACAGCTATTTCAGTCTTAAAGAATGGGGTAATTAGACCATGGAACAGTGACCACCAATGAGAAAATAGAAAAACACCATGAACGGTGACTTTCCTCAACACCCATGTAGGAGAAAGGAATGTCTGGAACATAACCTTTAAGTTATGTCCATACCTGGAAAAATCCAGACCCCAAAATCCGTGACATATAGTCATAAGTAATTATACCTGATCTCTACATCAACATATGCTACTAACATATAAAAGGAAAAACACAGAAGAAGACAGTGTCTTCTCCACTCACAGAGACAGACCCATTTCCCTTCAGAAAATGTACTTTCGCTTTGCACCCTTAAACTTTCCTTACAATAAATTCTTCACCCATACTTGCTGGGTGTCTGTCATCTCTCTCCATCGCATGTGCCAAGGCTTGTGATTCCTCCAAGCCAGGAGCCCAAGAACTGGGAAAACACTTCAAAGTCCAGCCGTGGACACGACCAGGACAATGGTACAATCACACTGCAAGTTCAGTTTAAGCCTATGAAATCATGTTTCTGTCACTTACAGCTGAATGCAACTTCTAACCTATTCACTCTGATTAAGACTCATGTAAAACATCATCTAAAATACAGCACTGTCACACAAAGAGAACACGATATGCAAATAACTCCAAATATGATTTTAATATGAAATCTAACAGTCTTACACTAGTTAACTAACTCTTTAACTCATCATACACAGCCCTTTGTAATCTGGCTCCTGCCCACTGCTCTATCCCATCTCTGACTCTATTCCCTGACACAGCTACACGTCCTTCTACCAGAGCACTAGCCACATTTGATTCTGGTTTTGGTTTTCCCCTGGGTGATTTCTTTTCTTTATCTTCCACTAGAATGTAAGCTTCTTGGGCTGAGACTGTGCTTGATTTATCTTTGTTTCCCCAGAACCTCAAGAGGATGCCTGACACATACTAGTTATTTAATAAATGTTGTAGATCTTTATTAATTTGTGATATCAAAATATAAAGTACATCCTTTCATTCAACAAGAAAATTAGGGGAGAAATGTCTAAATTCTAAATGACTTGATCAAGCCAGCTCCTTCACTTACTAACTTTTTGACCTTGGGAAGGTTACTCCAGCTCTTCTATAAAGAAGAGATATTTTATAGCTATTTATATATTACTGTATCCCTAGCACGTGGTAAGACTTTTTAATGAATGTTAACCATTATTATCATCATTAGTGAGACTACTGAAAAATTAGGGAAAATAATACTGGTCTGATCTGGGCATTCCAAATAGGAATTCCAAAATGCATAAAAGAATATTTAAAGGAACATCTGGGTTCCTGAGCATTTGGAGGTACTGGGAGGATGGTGTACCTAGAGAGAACATAGAAACTTCATCCTGCCCACCTTCCATAACTTGCCCTATGCATCTCTTCCATATGGCTTTTCCTGAGTTATATCCTTTATAATAAACCAGTTTTAAAAAAGAATTTTTAAAATTAGAACTATGTCATAAATTTCCAGTAACAAGGACTACCCAAGGAGATTGTGAACCTAAGTTTGAGGATACTTGGGAGTATGAGAGTTTGGAGATGGATAACCACCAATGTTACAAAATGGGCCATTCTCCAATTCAACCAATGTTTATCCAATAGTATTCAGTGTGTACTGATTTTTAGCCTAAACAGGGAACACTCATGGCAGTAGCCAGAGTAATAATCTGACTCGAAGGTCAGATTATTTTATTTTTGTCATTATTTTATTTTTATTTAACCAGTATGATATGATATATCGAAGTGGTAGGAATGTTATTCAGGACGGGAAGACACTTTTTTTTCATTAATATTTTTTCTTTCTTTTTTTAATTCCATTCTTTTTCTTAATTTCAAAATATTAAGGGAATACAAATGTTTTTGTTACATAGATAGCTTTCATAATGCTTAAGTCAAGTCTGTAAGTGTGCCTATCACCCGAATAGTGTTCATTGTGCCTGTTAGGTAGGTTTTTATCCCTCCCCCTTCTCAATTTCCAATGACTTTTACTTCTCTCTGTGCTCCTGTGCCTTGGGAAAAAGAGTAGGTAACTAGTAATTGCTTAAAATTTCCAGCAGATGGAGATAAAGTACTCTTAATAACACAACTAGCACGTAGCAAAATAAAGTTGACGCTTCTTTTCAAAGAAAATAATGATGGTATATTAATCATTTTTTTACTGATTAAAAAAATTCATGGTACTTTTAGGACTTTTATTTTTAAGGATGTGTGTGTGTGTGTGTTTGTCTGTAGGGGGTGTGTGTGTGTGTGTGTGTTCAACTTCAAACAGATATTGAATGGACTTTTTAAAAGATATTTTTTAGTGCAGTTTTAGGTTCACAGCAAAAGTGAAAGTACAGAGATTTCCCATATACCCCCTACCCATACACATGCATAGCCTTCTCCCATTATCAATACCCAAACCAGAATGGTACATTTGTTACAATCAATGAACCTACATTTACACACCATTATCACCCAATGTCCAAAGTTAACATTATGGTTCAATCTTATGTTGTACATTTTATGGGTTTGGACAAATGTATAATGACATGTATCCACCATTATGATAACATATAGAATATTTTCACTGCCTAATGATCCTGTGCTCCACGTATTCATCCCTCCCTCTTGCTAACCCCTGGCAACCATTGATTTTATTACCGTCTCCATAGTGTTAACTTTGCCAGAATGTCATATAATTGGAATCATATAATATTTAAAAACTCTTTGCCAAACCCAAGGTCATTTGAACTTTATCCTATATTATTTTCTAGGAGTTTTATAGTTTTGCATTTTACCTTTAGGTCTGTGATCTATTTTGAGTTAATTTTTGTGACAAGTGTAAGGTTTATGTCCACATTAAACTTTTCACATGTGGATGTCCAGTTGTTCCAGCACAATTTGTTGAAAAGACTATTTTCCATTGTATTGCTTTTGCCCCTGTGTCAAAGATCATTTGACTATATTTATATGGGTCTCTTTTGGGGCTCTCTATTCTGTTCCACTGATCTATTTGTCTGTTTTTTCACCAATACCAACTGTCTTGGTATCTGTAGCTTTATAGAAAATCTTGAAGTCGGGAAATGTCAGTTTTCCAACTTTGTTCCTCTCCTTCAATATTGTGCTGGCTATTCAGGTCTTTTGACTCTCCCTATAAACTTTAGAATAAGTTTGTCAATAACCACAAAATAACTTGCTGGGATTCTGATTGAAATTGCATTTAATCTATAGATCAAGTTAGGAAGAAATGACGTCTTGACAATTTTGAGTCTTCCTGCCTATAAACACAGACTATCTCTATACTTATTTAGTTGTCTTTGATTATTTTCATCAGAGTTTTGTAGTTTTCTTTATACATATTTTGTACATATTGTTATATATATTTGTACTCATTTTATTTGATTTATACCTAAGTATTTCGTTGTTGTGGATGCTAATGCAAATAGTATTGTGTTTTCAATTTCAAATTCCACTTGTTTGCTGCTGGTATATAGGAAAGTGATTAACTTTTGCATATTAACCTCATGTCCTGCAAACTCTCTATAATCACTTATCAGCAGTTCCAGGAGGGGTTTTTTTCAGTTCTTTTAGATTTTCTATGTAGACGGTCATTTCATCCATGAGCATAGACACTGTTATCTCTTCCTTCTGAGTCAGTATTCTTTGTATGTCCTTATGTCTTGCTGCATGCTAGGACTTTCAATACAATGTTGAAACAGAATGGTGAGAGTGGACATCTTTGCCTTGTTTCTGATCTTAGTGGAAAAGCTTCTAGTTTCTCACCATTAAGTATGTTGTTAGCTATAGGTTTTTATAGGTGTTCTTTCTCAATTTGTGGAAGTTCTCCTCTATTCCTAGTTTGCTGAGAGTTTTTAATCATGAATGGGTATTGAATTTTGTCACACTTTTGGCATTTGCTGCATATATTTATGTGATCATCTGATTTTTCCTCTTTAGCCTGTTGATTACATCAATTGATTTTCAAATGTTGAACCTGGCTTGCATACCTGGCATAAATCCCACTTGATTATGGTATATAATTATCCTTATTTATTGTTAGATTCAATTTGATAATATTTGGGTAAAGATTTTTGTCTTTATATTCAAGATGGATATTGGTCGAAAGTTTTCTTTTTCTTATAATATCTTTGTCTAGTTTTATTATTAGGGTAATTCCGGCTTCATGGAATGAAATCATTCTATCTCCTGACTGGAAGTATTCTCTCTGCTTCTATCTTCAGAAAGAGATTGTAGAGTTTCGTATAATTTTTCCACAAATAGATGGTAGAATTCACCATTGAATACATCTGGGCAGGTGCTTTCTACTTCAGAAGTTTATTAATTATTGATTGAATTTCTTTAACAGATATAGGCATATTCAGATTGTCTATTTTTTCTTGTGTGAATTTTGGCAGATTGTGTCTTTAAAGGGATTGGCCCATTTCATGTAAGTTACAAAATTTGTGAGCATAGAGTTGTTCATAATATTCCTTGATTATCCCTTTAATGTCCATGAGATCTATAGTGACGTCCCCTCCTTCATTTCTGATGTTAGTAATTTGTATCCATTCTTTTTTTCTTAGCTTGGCTAGAGGTTTACCATTTTATTGATCTTTTCAAAGAACCAGCTTTTGGTTTCATTGATTCTCTTTATTGATTTCCAGTTTTCAATTTCACTGATTTATGCTCTACTTCTTTCTGTTTTGTTTCTTTTGCTTACTTTGGATTTAATTTACTCTTCTTTTTCTAGTTTCCCAATGTGGAACTTAAATGATTAATTTTATATCTTTTTTCTTTTCTAATATATGCATTCAATGCTACAAATTTCCCTAAGCACTGCTTTTGCTGCTTCCCACAAATTTTGATAAATTGTGTTTTCATATTCATTTAGTTCAAAACATTTTTAAATTTCTCTTGAGATTTCTCCTTTGACCCACGTATTATTTAGAAATCTGTTGTTTAATCTCCAAATGTTTGGATATTTTCCAGCTATCGTTCTGTTATTGATTTCCAGGTTAATTTCATTGTAGTCTGAGAACAGACATTGCATGATTTCTATTATTTTAAATATCTTAAGGGTGTTTTATGGCCCAGAATATTGTCTATCTTGGTGAACTCTTCCATGTGAACTTGAGAAGAATGTGTTTTCTACTGCCGTTGGATGAAGTAGTTGATAGATATCCATGATATCTAATTACTTAATGGTGTTGTCGAGTTCATCATTATATGCTTTCTGATTTTCTTCCTTGCTGGATCTGTGCCTTTCTGATAGATAAGTGCTTAAATCTCCAACTATAATTCTGGCTTCATCTGTTTCTGGCAGTTCTATCAGTTTTTGCCTTATGTATTTTGATGCTCTGTCATTAGGCACATATACATTAAGGATTATTATGTCTTCTTAGAGAATTGACCGCTTCATATAATGTCCCTCCATATCTCTTATCACCTTCCTTGCTCTGAAGTCTGCTCTGTCTGAAATTAATATAACTACTCCTTCTTTCTTTTGATTAGTGGTGGCACGATATATTAATATCTTTCTCCATTCTTTTACTTTTGATTTATATGCGTCTTTATATTTAAAGTGGGTTTCTTATAAGCACCGTACAGTTAGTCGAGTCTTGTTTGTTGATCTGCTCTGATCATCTCTTTTAGTTGGTACATTTAGACATTGATGTTCAAAATGACTATTGTTATAGTTGGATTAATATCTACCATATTTTTTATTGTTTTCTATTGGTCACCTTGTTCTTTATTCCTATTTTTGTCTTCTACTCTTTTTCTGCCTTTTGTGGTTTTAATTGAGCATTTTATGTGATTCTGCTGTCTCTCCTTTCTTAGGAATCAGTTATACTTTATTTTTCTACTTTTTTTAGTGGTTTGCCCTAGAATTTGTAATATATATTTACAACTAATCCAAGTCCACTTTCAAATAACATTATACCACTGCACTGCTAGCACAAGTATCTTATAATAACAAAATAATCCTAATTCCTTTCTTCCATCCCTTGTATCATTGCTGTCATTCATTTTGCTTATATATAAGCATAAATAAGTATATATACACACACATACACACCCATAAGCGTACATAATTGAATACATTGTCACTATTATTATTACTTTGAATAAACTCTTATCTGTTAGATCAATCAAGAAGAAAAATAAAAATTTTTATTTTACCTTCACTTACTCCTTCTCTAGTACTTTTTCTTTCTTTATGTAGATCTGAGTTTCTGTCCTATATAATTTTCCTTCTTTCTAAAGAACTTCTTTGAACGTTTCTTGCAAGGCAGTTCTGCTGACAATAAATTCCAACAAATTTTCTCTGAGAAAGTCTTTATTTCTCCTTCCCTTTTGAAGGATAGTTTCTCAGAACATGAAATTCTAGGTTGGATTTTTTTTCTCTCAACATTTTAAATATTTCACTCCTGTCTCTTCTCATTTATATGGTTTCTGAGAAGCTGAATATAATTCTTATCTTTGCTCCTCTGTGAGCACAGTGTTTTTTCCTCTGGCTTCTTTTAGAATTTTTTTCTTTATCTTTGATTTTCTGCAGTTTCAATATGATAGGCCTAGGGTAGGGTTTGTTTTTGTTTTTGTTTTCTTTTCTTTTTGCATTTATCCTACTTGGTGTTCTCTAAGACTCCTATATCTGTAGTTTGGTATCTGACATTAATTTTGGGGAAATTCTCAGTCATTATTGTTTCAAATATTTCTTCTGTTTCTTTTTCTCTTTCTTCCCCTTCTGTTCACATTACATATACATTACACCTTCTGTAGTTATCCCACAGTTCCTGCAGATTCTGTTCTGGTATTTTCTATCTTTCTGTCTTTGTTTTTCAGTTTTGGAGGTTTCCATTGAGATGTCTTCAAGCATAGAGAATCTTTTCTCAGCCATGTCCAGTCTACTAATAAGCCCTCCAAAGGCATTCCTCATTCATTACGGTGTTTTTATCTCTAGCATTTCTTTCTCATTTTTCTTAAAATTCCCATCTCCTTGCTCACATTGACCATCTTTTCTTGCATACCGACTACTTTATCCGTTAGAGTTTTCAGCATATTAATGATAGTTGTTTTAAATTCCCAGCCTGATAATTCTAACACCCCTGCTATATTCAAGTCTGGCTCTGACACTTACTCTGTCTCTTCAGTCCATGTTTTACGCCTTTTGGTATGCCCTGTAATTTTTTTCTTGATAGCTACACATAATGTACCAGGTAAAAGAAATTACTGTAAATGGGCCTTCAGTAGTGTGGTGGTAAGATGTGGGGGAGGGGAAGCATTTATAGTCCTAGATTAGTCTTTTAGTGAGTCTTTGCCTCTAGATTGTGAACTTCACAAGTTCTTCTCGGTCCCCTCCACCCCACTAGATGGAACAGGATGGGTAGAGTGGGCCGGAGTTGGGTGTTTTCTTTTCTCCAGGTCAATTAGGCACTGATAAAACCCCAGCAGGTTCAGCTCTGGTGAAATAATTTCTCTTGAGGGCGGATCTTGTTAAGAAGAACAGAATGTTCTGTCATATTTCCAAATGGTTCCTTTTACCCTTCCTCTGCTGGAAACACAAAGGGATTTTCTAAGATATCCATTGTGAGAACTAGCGGACGCTCCTGGACTAGCTAACTCACAAAACAGTGAGGGTACCCCTACGAGTGGGTCCCCCTGGAATTTTTAACTTCTGCATTGCTCACACTGAGCCTCTAGCAATTCATCAATTATAGCTTAGGCTTTCCTACCCCCAACACTGGTTCCCACGAAGGTTTCTGCTCATGGTTTCTTGTTCTGGTAAATATGATTCTCTATATCCACCTGTCTGTCTTTTCAGCGTGGGGGGCAGCCCTGTGACCTCACTTCTCTATGTATCTAAGAAGAGTTGAGTTTTCATTTTGCTCAGCTTTTTACTTATTAGGAGAGAGTTGCAATTTTCAAATTTCTTACATATTGGGCCAGAAACCAGAAGTCACATACAGTTTTAAAATCTCTTAAATTTCTCAAAGTAGAAAAGAAATTAGTTTACAAAAATATGAACTCAGCATATTTATAAATTCTTGTGTTTTTCAATTTATATATTTTATAAATAAATACATTTAAACAAAGGGAATTTGTTTCATTCATTTCTGGCCCTCCCAAGAGGAGAGTTATACTCAATTTAGAATGACATTTGCACCTTAATGGCAAAGAAAGCTTGATAAGAGAACAGCGAGGCAATACGATACTGTTTTTGTTTGTGTGGTTTTGACATTTCAAAAATATTTCACTATGACTCTCAGTAGAAATAGTCGGTTCTACTATAACATGATACACGTATTCCTATAAATCATTGCATTATACAAATACACAATAAATCACACAATAAATTTCATAGAGCTTATGAGTAAAGTAGGATTAGGGGCACAACACTAAAAAGCTTCATCAATGACACATTAAAAAAAGATAGGAACTCAATAAAAACGGTGGCATAGATCTATACATGTTAAATGATACTACACAATACTATAATAACAGTACATATTAATATGTAAAAATTCAATGCATAATACTACTTAATGCATAATACGTAATATTACAACAAATATGGCACATTACCTTGAAAAAGACTTGAGGTTTTATGCAATACTTTTTGACACCACTGGGAGGCCATAAATATCACCAAGGGAGTAAAAAGACAGGAAGAAGAGAAATTATGGGACTGAGAAGAGAAAGAGGACAGAGAGAACAACAGGACATGGGTTTCCCATGTGTAAAGTTGCCTATCAGAGCCCAAGCTGTGTATACACACAGAGGTAATTTGTAATCCAGGGCAAACAGAAATCACAGTGTGCACTAAAGACTGGAGCAATAAAGGGGTTAGAGAGACAGCCTTGGAAAAGGAGACATTATGAGATTTTTCTAACCCTAACCTGGGAGAACAGCTGATTACGAATGTGACTTTATTACCTGGAAAAGGCTGCATAACTGAACTGTAAGCCAAGATAAGCTTACTCCTTAGGGTCTTCACCTGGGAGAGGATGGCCCCATTTCTTTTCTTTGCTTGATAAATCTGTGTGCTGGCCTTTGCTGTGATGAGCCAATATATAAATTCCCCATCCACAGTTAAGCTAACAAGTGTTTTTCCTGCTGATTAAAAACATAAAGAACAAAATACATATCTTAAATTTTCTGCTCCAAACAATATATGAAATCCTTTCTCTATATTATAACTGCTAAAGTTCGAATCTATTATTTCAATATGAAAAAACACTTTTATTTTATGTCATTTGGCTAAGGGTTTTAGAGGTATTTTCTCATTATAGCCTCATATCAAGCCACTAAAGTAAATACTATTATCACCATTTTCTAGAAGTACAAACTGAGACCTGAAGAAGTTAAATGATCTGCTTAAGACCACAAAATTAGCAAAGGGCAGAGCCAAGATTTAAACCCACCTATGTCTCTTCAAGTCAAGTGATGCCAATCTGAGGGATGTGTTAGATAATAGATATAGGCTCAGTGCCTTACTCAACATTTTTATCAATGGTTTGGAATGAATGCATAGTAAACACATTTATCAGGTTTTCAGACAATACATGATTACTACTATCACTAGCAGGTTTAGTTATAGCCTTGAAATTCAAAAATATCACAACAATTAAGAAATGGATTGAAATTTAATAGGAACAAACATAACATCCTAAATCGAAATTGAAAATCAACTCTACAAATGGATGAATGAAAGAGATCTGGCTTAACAATAGCTAATGTGAAAAAGACTATGGGTTTTCCAGTGGCAGGCAGCCCAAAGACCTGATGCCACTTTCAGCCTCAGTAGAAAGAAGACCCAGGGCATCAGAGCCCCCCTGCACTGATCAAAACACATTGAGAGTATAGCATGTCATTATGAGGGTAACATTTAAGAGGATATTAACATAGCTGGAGTGAAATCTCAGGAGGGCGACTAAGATGAAAAAAGATCTAGAAGCCATATCACCTGAGAAGTTGTTACAGACACTTGAATTTTTCCTCTAAAGAAAATGCTCAGAATGGGCTAAGACAGCTACCTCTACATAGTTGAATGGCTGTCATGTGGAAAGTGATTAATTTATTCTTCGTAAATTTAGAGGTCAGAACTAAGACCAATGAATGGATAGAAGACTTTGGCTGAATATAAGGGAAAAAAAATCTAATATTCAGAATTGTCCAAAAAATTAAACAGACTTCCTTATAAAGTAGTGATTTTTTTATAAACAAGTATTCCAGTACTACTTTTGTAGAAAAAATTTCTTGCAACATCATGACAGCTAAATGATCTCTAAAGTCATTTTAATTTTCTAATTATAAAATTATGGATTTCAATTGCAGATTTATGAAAGAATGACTAGTTTTATACCTATATGATAATGGTCCACTAGGTAATTCTTGTGTATCAGATGTTAAAGAAAAAATTATTCTGATACTTCTTAAAGTGGCAAGAAAGACTTTAGTAAAGACTAGTGCAATATTGCAATAGGGGAGACAGCTGTTGCAATACAACAAAGACAATTGGGGATTTATAGCCAACAGGCTGAGTGAGGGAATCAGTGGGTGGAAAGTTACTAATAAGGGACAACACAGGTGGAGGGATCCTCATTAAACTAGCCTAACAGGATTCTTTGCTAAAGGTAGGCAAAGGGCCTAGACATCAAGGGTGGGGGTCTAAGAACTGAATCAGATATCAAAGGTGGGGGATTCTGTCTAAGCTGATTTAGTAAGATTCTTACTAAATTTGGACTGAGCGAGAATGGATATGGGAAGGCCAAGGTCAAGGAGTAGTCAAGAAGAGGGCTGAGGTCAGGTGCAGTGGCTCACACCTGCAATCCCAGTGCTTTGGGAGGCCAAGGTGGGAGGATTGCTTGAGGCCAGAAGTTCGAGACTAGGCTGGACAGCATAGAGAGACCCTGTCTCTCCAAAAAAATTTTAAAAATTAGCTGGGCACGGTCATGTGCACCTGTAGTCCTAGCTACTGCAGAGGCTGAGGTGAGAAGATCACTTGAGGCTACAGTGAGATATGATGGTGCCACTGCACTCCAGCGTGGGCAACAGAGTGAGACCCTATCTCTAAAAAAAAAGATAAGAGGGTCAGAGGATCATAACTAAAGTTTGCTCAAGGAAAGAGTCTTTATCACAGATTTCACGGATTTCACAGAATCAAGCAATTTACCCAAGAGGAGAAATTTAAAACATTATCCGTACTCTTAAGCCCACTGAGAGTACATAGGAATTATTTCTAAAAGGTTCTGGGTGGCATGTTGACAAAACCATACATGCAATTATAACACACATGTAATTACAATTTCAAAACTTCTCTATGTAATCCAACACTGACCAATAGAACTTTTAGTGATGACAGAAATGCTTTATGCCTATGTTATCCAATACAGGAGGCATTAGCCCTTTGTGGCTTTTGAACATTCAAAATGTGGCTAGTGTAACTGAGGGATTAAATGCTTCGTTTTATTTAATTTTAATTAATTGTAATTTAAATCACCACATGTAGCTAGTGATGACCACATTGGGCAAGAAAGAGTAGACTCTCAAGAGTATATGAAATATTCAGAATGCATTTTTTTTTTTTTTTTTTGAGACAGAGTCTCACTCTGTTGCCCGGGCTAGAGTGCCGTGGCATTAGCCTAGCTCACAGCAACCTCAAACTTCTGGGCTCAAGCGATCCTCCTGCCTCAGCCTCCCAGGTAGCTGGGACTACAGGCATGTGCCACCACACCCAGCTAATTTTTTTTTCTATATAGTTTTAGTTGTCCAATTAATTTCTTTCTATTTTTAGTAGAGACGGGGTCTCGCTCTTGCTCAGGCTGGTCTCGAACTCCTGAGCTCAAACAATCCTCCCGCCTCGGCCTCCCAGAGTGCTAGGATTACAGACATGAACCACCGCGCCCGGCCCCGAATGCATTTTTTTCTCTGTTGGTATTACTTCTAATTAGGAGACTTCCAAATTGTATTAAACATTGAAACATTTTTTCCACAAGCATATGAATTGCAACAGCTAGACTTGCTAAGTATTGACCAACTCATGTTGAAAGTGAAGTCAATGGATCCAAAGTTGAAATAAAATAGGGTACTGGTAAGATCAAAGATGTTGTAATTAGGTGCGATTTCAACTTCTCTACTAACTGTGGCCCTTGGGCAAGTTACCTTTCTCAGCTTCGGTTTCCTCATCTGTAAAATGAGGATATTAGTACCTATCTCATCAAGGTATTATGAAGATTAAGGGAGATAAGGCATTTAGTAGCATGCTTAGACTATGTAAACTCATTAAATTGTAGCTCTATTATTAATTACAAAACTTTTTTTAAAACACAGATTTAGAATATTATGTGAATGCCTACATACAATTTTCCTGGAAACAACTTGATTTGAGTTCTACAAGAACACATGGCATGGTCCAGAGCAAATACCGTGTGTATGTTCTTTGAGTATGAAGGGAACGCAAGCCCTTTTTAATGGGATGGGAGAAGCTGCTGTTATTAGTGAAGATCTATGTACACACATCAGCATCTTACCAAGCATAGCAGGCACCATGATAACTCTCCAACACTGACATCCTTCCAAATCCATTGCCCAGATCTCCTGTGCTTTGGCAAAGTATATCAGTGGTTTCTCTAGGTTGGAGGTATCAATAGTCATTGCTCCACTTAACTCAAATTCAGTCACGTTACAAGAACATTGGCTCCTTCCATTTTGGTGGTTTGTGGCTGTGGGTTGCAGAATGTGGTGCAAGGTGTGGTTGATAATACTGTAGTAGGACATCTGATAGCCCAAATCGGAAACTTCTGTCCAATACAAGCGACTATAGGGGGGAAAAAGTCCCTTCAACTTAGTGAATAAAATCAAATATTGGTTCCTAATGAAGACCAACCATTCCTAATGATTGGAGGGACAAATGCAGCCTTTGGAAAGAGCATGTCCAAGTGTCCAATAACTTTCTGAGATGAGAAATGTCACAGAAGTCTAACTTACAGCATTTCCAGTGATTTTTTTAATAAATGGGTTTATATCTAAAGCCTTGAACTATAATGACTTTAGGCAATGTATTAAACGGGTCATTAATGGCTGTAAATATGAAATACATTTGCATACTTTTCATCAATGCCCATCTCTATTCCCCTCTTGTTTGTTTCTGCTTCTTAATACTAGTTAACAATCTAGTTTCAAAATAGCCTATTCCCTCGTTTGCACAAACAAAAATGTGTCTTTCCAGCCTGGGAAATTGCCAGTCAGTTGCTGAATGGAGACCTTAAAGCTTACCTTATGAGGATATTAATTAATTAAAATGGATGAGCCCAGAATAATTTTTGCTATGCAAAACATGCTGCCCATCTGTTCCCACTCATCTCCTGTCACTCTCTCAGTCCTCTTCCTGTCCTTACCAACTGATGATATTATTACGTTCACTGGTATAAAAATCTGCTATTGTTTCCTGCCGGGAATGAGCCTAACTTTACGTTAGTCAAATGGTCAGTATGGATTTAGTTTACATATTTGTGGGCTCATAATTTATATGCAGAATTACTTCTATAAGATAATATAGTGAGCCAAGAACCCTAATCATCTTATTTTTCTGTCATTAACTTCTAATAATAAACCACAGATATTACATTAAATATGTCTATGTCTATTTCATCACAACAGAAAAAAACACACTTACATACCTTAGAAGAGGATATACAGAAAAAGAAATTATTGTTGAATTCCTGTTGCAAATCTTCAGCTCTCTGGGGTATTTCACCTTGTGTTCAAGATCAACATCAAATATTTGCATTCCATTTTGTGATTCTTTCAGTGCAAAGTAGAGGTGCCTTGAAATCCAGTCAATTGTAATAACTGTGATATCAAAAACCAGTGCATCTCGGAGGAGCTTAACAATAGGGAGAGAACACAGCTAAGGAGATAGTGGTTATTTTTTTAAATTTTAAGACTTTTCTATAATCATGCATATCACTTATTTACTGCACTTCTCCTTTGTAGTCCAAAACATCAATAATTCTAGATTATGTACCATTCTAACATGGGCCCTCTTCTCACATTTTCTCTAGATAATTTCAACTACCGTGACTTCAACTAGAATCCATAGACCACTGCTACAAAGCCATGTCTTCAGGCATGAGCCTTCATTGAACTAGTGATTCAAATGTCGAACTGCCTACAAAACATCTCCATATGAATGACCCCAGAAAACAGAGCTCATTACTTACCCCAAACCTGCTTTTCTCCTGCATTTTATATTTTTATGGATGTCCAACACCCACCCAAGGAGCCAATCTCGGCGAACACGGTTCCTCCTTGACTTCGTCCTCACACTCTGCCCTCAGTGAGCTAGCCTCATTTTACACATCTCTCCAATTTGTCCTCTCATTCTCACCTCACCGCCATGGCCCTGCTCAGGCTGTGACATTTTTTTACCCGGATTTTTGGGATGGCCTCCTAACTGTCTCTCTCAGATTTAACCCTCTCCAGGTCATTATTCACACCACAATCAGACAGGTCTTTCTAAAACACAACCATGTTAATGACCCACTAAAGTTCTTTAATGGCTTGCTGTTGGCTTCCAGGTTGACAGCGGACTCCTTAGCACAGGCAAGGAGGCCCATCATGCTCCGACTCCTGCCCCGCCTCCTCCAGCGTTACCACCTGCCTCTCCTCCACCCTCACCCCACCTTCCTTCCAAATATGCTGTGGCTCTTTGTTTTCCTGTCTTTGCACTTGCTACTCCCTCAGCCTCTGCCGACCTTCCCTGGCTCATCATCTTTGTACCCAGGATGTTTTCCCATCCTACCTCCAGCCTAGATGGGGTGTTCATTCTCTGTGACTTCCCCACATCCTGCTCTCAGCATGGCAGTCATACTAGTCCATCCTCTCTATTAGCTAACACCTAGTGAATGCCTACCACATGCCAGGCATTGTGTTAAGTGCTTGACGCAGATTATCTCAATCTTCACAGGAACCCTATATTACCTAACCACAGAGGTTAAATAACTCGCCGATGTCACAAATCTAGTAAGTGGTGGAGCCAGAATTAAATTCTAGGTAGTCAGATTCCAAAACTCACCCTCTTAATCAGGATGCAATACTGCCCTCCTAGTACTAGACTAACACTAGACGGGCTTTGTTAAGAGCAAAGACTATAAATTTTACCTCAGTATTCCCAGGATCTAAAACACAGTGACTTAAACCCAATAACTGTGTTGCTAGATTAACCCTAAATGACATTTTCCCAAAATCTAGTCTGCATTCATTTGTGGCTAAATGATTACACATCAGTGCTTTCCAAATCATTCTAATCTCAGTGACAACCATCAGCCAGTTATTTTAATTATAGGTGAGTGTAATACGCAAATGTTCCACCTTCTTCATTTTAAAAGAATTACGTAGTGAAATACCTCAGAGCTGGAACAATTGTGCAAGTCGAGAAGGAAGAGTGAGTTTCCCTCAGCGTAATACCCCATCTCATTATCAGCTGTGTAGCCCACGGCACTGATCTCTCTTTCCCCCGAGAATGTCCACACAACTTGATTTTGATCCATGTCTAAAAAAACTATCTTGTTGCCAAAGAGAGTTATAAGGTAAGGAAATGGGTTGATTTCTGAGAAAAAAAAAATAAGTGAATAATATGTATAAGGAAACTAACTTTAGTTTTAGCAAAGTCTCTTCATTCAGTATCAGGCAGTTTTGAAAGCCACAGCCCCCTTTGGGTCATCTACTACATTGTCTCAGTGAAGACTATGGGCTCTCTGCCCCCAGGTTTATTTAAACATGTTTTGGTGAAAATCAAAATAGATTATTTTATCTGACCTTAACTTCAGCTCAGAGACAGTGTTCATATCTCTGAAGATACCAGTGGGCGCAAAACATTTTTAAATTGTTATTCACAGAGATTCTATATAACAAATACCTGACATTGTAGACTTTACTATGTCAGAAAATGGTCCCGGCCCTTTAGATGTGAAGACTCGAACCTAAGCAAAGGCAATAAAAAACTGCATTCAACAGTGTTCTCAGTGGCAATGATTAAGTTCTGAGATTGACAAATAATTGAATGTTTCATTTGTCACTCCTGATAGTTTTGAATAGTTATTTACATCAATATATAGCAATAACTCACTAAGATGAAATATAGTGCCCTATACTCATGTTGTTGGGTTTTCTTATCTAGAAAAGTACAAAGAAATGGTGCAAATATTTCTTGCAAAAAAAATGCATTGCTAAAAAAGTTCTGAGGATTTCATGTAAATCATGGGTGGTGATAGATGTTTAGTTAATTTGATTGTGATAATCACAATCACAATGTATACAGTCATGTTGTATACTTTGAATATATATAATATTTCTCAATTAAACACTTTAAAAGGTCTTCAGATATTTCCCAAAATTAAATTATATAGAACATTTAAAAAACAAAATTACACAAATTATGGTAAATTTCCATTTATCTTGAATTCAACAGCTAGAACCTTCAAATAACTAAATTTACTGTACATTTTAAGAAGAGGATTTATTAAAAAAATAATTAAACCTTATATTTGAAAATGATTATACATTTCAAACCATTTTCACATACATTATCTCTTTTGATCCTCACAACTACTAAGAGTAGAAACTGGACTGGGATCATAATTAAGGTAACTCATCCACAAAGACACAGGTAGAAACTGGCATAAGGACCAAGTCTTCCGAGATCTGTATATTTTTCTTCCCACTGGACCATGCCACACCTAACGGTAAAGTTTTAAACATTTTTTTAGATAGTTTTATTGTATAATAAATCATTTTCATTTTCATTTCCAAATCTTGCATGTGTACAATAGCCTACAAAGAAAATTGACATCTGTAATGACAGCACCAAAATATAGAGCCTCAAGCAGTCTCTCAATCAACAAAACATTGGGTTATTTTTCTTATACTTCTAGTGTTAAATACATTTTACAGCCAGGCACAGTGGTTCATGCTCGTAATCCCAGCACTTTGTGAGCTAAGGTGGGATGATCACTTGAGACCAAGAGTTTGAGACTAGCCTGGACAACATAGTAAGACCCTATCTCTATAAAAAACAAAAAATTAGCCAGGCCTGGTGGTGCATGCCTGTAGTCCCATCTACACAGGACACTAAGGCAAGAGGATCACTCGGCCCCAGGAGTTCGAAGCTGCAGTGAGCTATGATGGTGCCACTGCACTCCAGCCTGGGAGACAGAGACCCTGTCTCTAAAAAAATAATGATAAATAAATAAATATATTCTACTATACCTATCTGTGTATGATTTCTAACTTTGCATATATATATGTATATGTGTATATCATGCAGTCTTTGCTTTTGTACAGGACTGTGGTAAATGAAACATACATATCCATGCATGTCACTTTGCACAGTTCTATGGTGACTAAAATTTGAAATTATACATAAATATAGATAGATACACTTAACCAGAATATTTACTTAACTGGAACACTCATAATTCTTAAATAGGAACGTGTACTATCTTTAACTTTCATGTATAACTTATTTGACTAGCATATGCAATCAATTATCAAAATAATTATTAAATTAGAATTTTACAAAAAGAAAACAGATCCACAGGCAACTCAAATCTCTAAAACACTTCTCAAAACATTTTCCCTGAGACAAAATGGAAAGTAATTCTAAATGTGTACATTATCACCAACACGGTCATTAATGAGGATATTAAAATCATCTAGCCATCTTTTATAAGTGGAGAGCTATTTCATATGAAATTTAAAACGTCAGAATAGGGTAGCAATGGAATTTTTTTGACTGCTATTTTCTCTTTTCTGCTCTATCCATAGATGGGTGGTAACTGTGACATATCACCTATGTAGACGCCCAGCTTTTATTCCCGTTGGCAGCTCCGAGTCAGGACATCCAGATGATTCCCAGTGCTGCAGCTTTGGTAACTGACTGAAACACCCAGAGACCCAGCTTTTTCTTTGCGGTAGGAGGATCAAATCAGATAATGACTGTAAAATTACCTACAGTGGTACATGGCTTATAAGGATGAAAAATAATGGTTTATAAAAGGATTACATGTACCCTAAAAATATGTACAACTATGATACATCAATTTTAAAAATACAAAAAAAATCAGGAGTGTGTAATTTAAAATAAATAAATAAATAAAATCATGATACAGATTCAAAAGAAAAATAATGGTTTACTCTGAATCTAAAAAGTATCCCGAGTGTGGGAAAGTTGTCCAGATGTCCTTTACCCCGCTATCTCCTCTCCTTTCTGTATTTGTGCCACCCATTTGACCCCTCTGATCACAATGTACCCCAAATTCCTGATGGAGTGGCAGAATTCTTCACCTAGGCTTTCATCAACCTTCTGTTTGCACGATTAAGACTCCCGTATCTCCGTTTTCTCCCTCATACCTGGAAGGCCACAAGACACCTGTGACTCATGCCCTCAAGTTGGAAAGACATCACTGAGGGAGTGACATTGACAGCAATCCAGTCTTCGAATGTTTTGTTTGTATCACTTTGGTTGGATATTTGATAGAAAATTTCAAATCTTGTTAACACACCATTTTCATGCTTAGGCTTATCCCACCTAAATTCCACCACAACTTCATTCTTCTTGTGGTATTTTCCACTTGGTAATGCAAATATTCTGGGATTCTCTGGTGCTGATGGAACTGCAAAGCAGACACACAGGGCAGAAAAGAATACAAAGTTGACTTTTACCACTCATAACGGGGGTGTGGAACAACTGAACAATACATACCTCTCATTCCAGAGAGATGAGTTATATCTATCTCATTCTGAAAGATCTTCAGAAGAGAATATTCCATAGATTTCTTTAGGAACCTATCCTGACACTTTAGCAAATCTTACTAACAGGCAGACTACCCTATGTCCAACCCAAATCCTTCCCACTACCACGTAAGCACATCTTTCTTGCCTGTGCCCTGTGTAAATGGAAGGTGTCTGGTTCTCCGTATAACGTGCAATATTCACCCTCATCCTGAGTCATTTCCCTGAAGGTGGAAATGCCAGTCATCAGGAGTGATGGCAATGACCCTAACCAGCCTTCAGCTAGTTCAGGGTGTAAAATACAGCATATTTCAGGGATCTAGGCCCTCTCACCCTGAACACCCTAGGAGGCAGGAAGTTGTAGAGAAGGCTGATAATACCCC